>WBZZ01001889.1:82500-85000 GCA_019918135.1 Paulinella micropora
ATATAACAGATGAAACAAAAATAAAGCCATTCAAAAAAGCACTAATGGCATATCTACTAAAACACCAGCAAACATCATAATATATATAACATATGCACACGCGAAAAAAAAAAAAGAGGGGGGGGGGGCGGGGGGGAACACCAGGCTTGCTCCTTTGTCTACTACCTGAGGGAGAACTCTCCGATCAGTCGACGTACATGGTCAACCACACCCACTCCAAACTTCCCCCCCTCTCTTTCACTTTTTCTCATGAAAAAGAAAAGAGGGGGGGGGGGGGGGGGGTGAGGGGGCGCCACACATAAACGACTACACCTTTACAATAGCATATATGCATAACATAACATAATAATATCACCGCGCAATATATCTAAACAGAAATAATGATATTAATAACTATAATATAATATTAATACTGAGAGGCTGAATACTAATTTAATTTCTTCCTTAATACGCTCAACTGAATAACTAGGTTTCCACCTTAGATAAAGGTAACTTACTAGCTATACTTTTCACGTGGACGTTCCCTGAGTCCAATTGTAAAATTGTTCTCTCAACAAAAGCGAAGAAGAAGAAGAAGAGAGCGAGTGAGTGAGTGAGAGAGAGAGAGAGAGAGAGAGAGAGAGAGAGAGAGAGAGAGAGAGAGAGAGAGAGAGAGGGAGGGAGGGAGGGAGGGAGGGAGGGAGGGAGGGAGAGTGAGAGAGAGAGAGAGAGGAGGAGGAGGAGGAGGAGGAGAAGAAGGAGAAGGAGGAAGAGAAGAAGTAGAAGGAGGAGGAGGAGAGAGGAGGAGGAGGAGGAGGAGGAGGATGGGGAGGAAGGTCAGAGAGGGTCAGTACTGAACCCACCCCGATGACACTTTCATTGTTTTCCATCTATCTAAATAGAGGTACTGCGTGCCAGCGGCGCTCGGCGGGAGTGTAATGCAAGGCCACTTTGGAAAGGGCACAGCAAATTGTGTTATTCTCTCCAGGCTCAAAAATTTGCATAGTCAAGGTTTAACCATAGGGTTAAAAAAACCAGAGATTAAGCTGGTTAGAACAGATACTACATTTCGATCATAGCTAGAGGCTACGAGAATGATGACATACGAAGTGTCGCAGTTTCACAAAGAGGACAACAACGCGGAAACAACAACGAGAATGATAGTTAATGATGACATACGAAGGGGCGGCAGTTTGGATATAGGTAAATATCACAATAGTGCAGAGAACTTCGGAAACGGCTTTTGGGTGCCACCGTTTACCGCATAGCTTTGACAAGTGTGTTACAGAAGGGATACGAAGGCCAGGAGATTTTCCTCAAGGAAGGATGGCTTCTTTTCGCCTCGAAGGCTATGCATGTCGACAACCACAAATACACAGCACCGAATTCGTTGTGCGTGACATGGGCAATATTTCCTTCTGCCTGCCCTGTGCGTTTTCCCAAGTTTCCCAGGTTTCTGAAGTTGTGCCACATCATCTCTGTCTGAAAAGCTGTGCTTGAAATTTTGGTTGACAACTGCTTATTTCTCGATCGTTAGCCTTCGTTGTTTGATCATCGCTTTCTGTTCATAGCTATTCTTATTCTCATTTCTGTCAGGTTGATGAGCAGGGCTGCAGTAGTCGCTTTCTTGGTTCGATTTGTGCCGATCTACAGCAGATTTTCTCCGAAGCCCGTCTTGCAGCTGACCTCTTCTGTCGAACGAGGCTAGGAGAAGCGCTTGAGCTGGCTTTTCTTAGAGGTTTTCTCGAAAGAATCAAATTCGTGTGTAGTAGTTATTATCCCTGAGCTGTACTTGCAAATTTGTTGAAACGAGGTCTTTCATACTCAAAGCTTTTATTTCATTATTGAAATTTCAAGCAGTTATGAAAAAGCCGGGGTGGGGGGGTGGGGGGAGAGAAAAATGTCATCTGAGTTTCTTATGACGAATATGTTCTTGGACGATGCCGAATTCTTCCTAGAAACTTCTGCTATAACTTGGCTATGAGCTGCTTACATACTTTAGTTTTACATACTTTGCAAGCGTTACATGACATACTTTACATATATTGAATTACATTACCTCATGTTACATTACCTTATAAGATCTCTTATATTGAATTACCTTACATTATATTCACTTGCATCATATTCAATTACATTACATTACATTACATTACATTACATTACATTAGATTAGATTACATTACATTAGATCAGACTACTACACTAATTGCATACATACATACATACATACATACATACATACCACTTGTCAAATGGAAACCCCGCAAAACACGACTGATTTTACTCGGATTTTTACACTGGGCGAAATTCGCAGCGAAATAGGCCGTTATCTGCGGCGTCAGGTTTTTATTTCGCTCAGGTTTTCATTTTGACCATTGGGGTACATACATACATATATACATACCATACATACATAGATACATACATAGATACATACATAGATACATACATACAATGCATGCATGCATGCATGCATGCATGTATGCATGCATGTATGCATGCATGCATGTATGCATGC
>WBZZ01001889.1:90000-130000 GCA_019918135.1 Paulinella micropora
TATGTTTCAGAAGTCGCGCTACGCATGGTCTGTCTTTTCTAACGGACTGGTTTTAAGGTGCATATATGTCATCCATATGTACATGTATGCGTGTATACATACCAGCATGCATGCAAGCCTTTATACATACAAGCACACATGCATGCATGCATACATACATACATGGATAAAGAGCGCGAACATTTTCTATGCATTTGAACACATATAACATATTAGATATATTTAGTTTTAGCCCGCATGCAAGTATATGGATATTACTTATTGATATTTTGCAAGCGCTACATTCTTCAAGCACTATCGATCTCATCGATTGATATTCACACCAAATAGCATCGGATTAGTCAATATTGCAAATGCATAGAAACAGGGTGCCAGCCTTTTGCTTGCATGCGCTTTAGATCCAGTTAAGCTTCAGGTATTTTATGGTATGACCATGTGTGAATGCATTTATTTATGTTAATGTTCATTGCTGTGCGACTGCTGTGCTCATGTACCATCACTACTGCCGCTTAAGGAGAGACTGATATCTATATCTATATATATATATATATGTATATATATATATATATATATTTATATATATATAGACAGATAGAGAAGGATTGGGTGTGTGTGTGTATGTGTGTGCGTGGTTTTTTTTTTTGGGGGGGGGGTAAGGAAGGGAGGGGAAAAAAGTGTATGTGTCTCGTAGATTTGCTGGCGTCCTTGTGGAGCAATTCAACAATTTGCCACCTGAGCTTTGCTTCTACAAGCTGCAACAGGCGGCCTTTTTCTATGGATTGAAAGATCTAGTGCAAGGTGTGCGATGCATGTCACAGGCTGTTTCATCAGCTTTATCTCTTTCTTCTTACTTACAGATCATACGTGTTGTCGTAATAATAAATAATAATAGTAATAACTAATAATAATAATAATAATAATAATAATAATAATAATAATAATAATAATAATAATAATAACAATAATAATAATAATAATAATAATACTAATAATAATAATAATATTATTATTATTATTATTATTATTATTATTATTATTATTATTATTATTTTGGACACCGTGATAGCCCAGTGGTCAAGTTCTACCATCTGGGCCCTGTCGCCAGTTCGATTCCCGTCGGTGCCACCAGTATTTTCATTGAACATACCGATCCGTCTGGACCAGTATTTTCATTGAACATACCGGCCCGTCTGGAAGTGTTGGAACTGCCCTTGCGGGGGTGTCATTAGAGCTTATCGTCAATTCTTCGTACTCCCCTCACGGGTGAGACGATGGAGGCGCATGTGCAGAAATGCATCAGCCATTGACAGAGAAGCACTATTATTATTATTATTATTATTCTACTACTACTACTACTACTACTACTACTACTACTACTACTACTACTACTACTGAGAATAATAATAATAATAATAATAATAATAGTGCTTCTCTGTCAATGGCTGATGCATTTCTGCACATGCGCCTCCATCGTCTCACCCGTGAGGGGAGTACGAAGAATTGACGATAAGCTCTAATGACACCCCCGCAAGGGCAGTTCCAACACTTCCAGACGGGCCGGTATGTTCAATGAAAATACTGGTCCAGAAATAGACCGGTATGTTCAATGAAAATACTGGTGGCACCGACGGGAATCGAACTGGCGACAGGGCCCAGATGGTAGAACTTGACCACTGGGCTATCACGGTGTCCATAATAATAATAATAATAATAATAATAATAATAATAATAATAATAATAATAATAATAATAATAATAATAATAATAATATGATACTACTACTACTACTACTACTACTACTACTACTACTACTACTACTACTACTTCTACTACTACTACCACTACTACTACTACTACTACGAATAATAATAATAATAATAATAATAATAATAGTAATAATAATAATAGTGTATCTCCTGCCAATTGCTGAGCCAAAAGGCCATGTGCATCCAGTCCTCCATTCCATAAGGAAAGTCTCCACACCAATCGGTGGAATAAAGGAAGTGACGGCATAGAACATTACTCTAGGAGCTTTATACCAATCAGCCCATGGAAAGGACCGATGGCCTATGTACTCCCTAGTAATAATAATAATAATAATAATAATAATAATAATAATAATAATAATAATAATAATAATAACAACAACAACAACAATAATAATAATAATAATAATAATAATAATAATAATGACAATAATAATGAAAATAATAATAATAATAATAATAATAATACTAATAATACTAATAATACTAATAATAATAATAATAATAATAATAATAATAATAATAATAATAATAGTGCTTCTCTGTCAATGGCTGATGCATTTCTGCACATGCGCCTCCATCGTCTCACCCGTGAGGGGAGTACGAAGAATTGACGATAGGCTCTAATGACACCCCCGCAAGGACAGTTCCAACACTTCCAGACGGACCGGTATGTTCAATGAAAACACTGGTCCAGACGGATCGGTATGTTCAATGAAAATACTGGTGGCACCGACGGGAATCGAACTGGCGACAGGGCCCAGATGGCAGAACTTGACCACTGGGCTATCACGGTGTCCAAATAATAATAATAATAATAATAATAATAACTAGGGGCTGCGCCAACACCTGAAAGGATGATTTGCGGTGCGCGTCGCGCACGCCCCCCCCCCCCCTCTTCCAAATGTCGCTTTTCCTCTCATTCTCACATGCACAACTTTTACAGCCTTGGAGCAATATCAGCCATTCATTTTGGTGCTGGCGAATTCGCTTCGGGTACGTACAATGGCGGGGCTGAGGTTCCCGGGTGGAGGGCCCCCCCGGACCCCCCAGGGTACGTTCAATTGCCGGAGGTACAAACAGATCGCAAGTGTAAGATCTGGTGGCACAAAAACCTAAAATCTCTGGTTTTTATGCCACCCGGCACCAAAGCCTTTGGATCTCCGAAGAGAGCTCATCGAGAGGTGTCGGGTACACCAAACATCAGCCTCAAACTCCCTCTGGTGTGCGCGAACGGCGCCTGGTGGCGCAAAACCTGGATTTTCTGGTTTTTATGCCACCCGTCACCAGAATTGTTATATTTTCGAAGAGAGTTCATCAAGAAGTGTCAGATACACCTAATATCAGCCGCTAACTCCCTCTGGTGTGCGCAAACGGCGCCTGGTGGCAAAAAGACCTCAATTTTCTGGTGTGGGTGCCACCCGCGACCAAAACGGGTACGTACAATGGCAGGGCTTGGGTTCTCGGGGGGAGGGCCCCCCCGGACCCTCCCTTCCCCGTCGACAGGGTGCGTATTGCCGGAGGTACCGGCAAGTACTCCCCCCCAAAAAAAAGGAAATTTGGCATTCAGGACACTTCCCTAACGAAAACATTTGCGTGAATTCCAAAAAAGTTATATCAGCATTAAAATCGAGTCTGGGGCTAGCCACCCTGTCAGTATGAGCTCCCAACTCTTCCTGGTTCACACAAACCATAGGCTAAAAAAACAAGGAATTTTTGCATTCAGGACACTCCCCTAACTCAGATATTTGCGTGAATTCCAAAGAAATTAGATCAGCATCAGCATCGAGTCTGGGGCTAGCCACCTTGTCAATATGAGCTCCCAACTCCTCCTGGTTCACACAAACCATGATTTATTCCGACAGGGTTGCGAAAAAAAAGAAGGAATTTTGGCATTCAGGACACTGCCCTAACGCAAATATTTGCGTGAATTCCAAAGAAATCATATCAGCATCAACATCGAGTCTGGGGCTGGCCACCCTGTCAATATGAGCTCCCAACTCCTCCTCCTTCCCACAAAGCATGATTTATTCCGACAGGTGTGCGAAAAGGGGAGGATGGGGGTGGACGGGGGGGGTACACATTTTCGTTTCCCCCCTCCCCCCAAACCCCCCACCCCCTACCTCCAACACCTTTCAGGGATAATAATAATAAACAGATGCATACATACGTACACACTTTATTCTCAGGGAGCCTCGATCAGCTGCATAATCCAGACACGGAAGCGGATATCGCAACCCTCCTCTTCCAGACCTGCCGAGCACTTCTCATTAGGAGGTCAATATATGTACATAGCTATATGGAAAGGTAGATAAGTAGATAGCTTGATATCCAATACCAGACCTGCAGGTCAAACGATAGAAACATCTAGATAGATACTAATAGGTAGATAAGTAGATAGATAGATATACTATTCCAGACCTGCAGAGCACTTTCCATCGACAGTTAACAGAGATTAATATCTAGATAGATAGGTGGATAAGAGTTATGCTATTCCAGACATGTAGAAATCTGTAACAGACCTTGATGGATAAGCAGACGAAGGTGTGAAATATGCTGTTGGGTTTATGCAAGAATAAAAAGCATCTTTGCACCAGAGATATGCAACCTTGCTTTGCAAAGTTTATTCTGCAGGCATCAGGTAGTGCCAGTCTGAGTCGCAAATTTTGCGATTGAATATGCAGGCAGCCAACAATTTCAGACGTGTTTCCTAGCTTTGCCTCGTCGCTTCTTCAACTAATACGGCAAAGCAGGTGCTGCCTCTATGCAACTTACCCCTCGCTTTGCATCGGTATTGTTGGAGCGTCAGTGTGAAAATCTGTCAAATCTCAAGCGCAACTATTGTGGACTGTGAATATACCAAGTGCAAGGAATGCACACTTAAATAAAAAAGACATTGTCAATCTACTGAACACAAACAACTCAGGGAGATGTGAAAGACAAGGGTGTGCCCATGTATATATGTGACAGACGAGGGTGTATCAAGAAGACAGAGTGAACTCCAGTGGATTAAACACATGAGCGCTCTCTCTCTCTCTCTCTCTCTCTCTCTCTCTCTCTCTCTCTCTCTCTCTCTCTCTCTCCACACACACACACACACAGACATATATATATATATATACATACATATACATATATATATGTATATTATGTATATATATATATACATATACACATACATATATATATATACATATATATATATAGTATTATATATATATATATAGTATTATATATCTATATATATATATGTATATATATATATATTTCGCGCTCTCTCCCTTCTTTTTTTTCTGCTAGCGACGTCGCCGTGAAGCAGTCACTGCTAGCAACGTGGTGTCTCGTTCTCACACGGTAAACCCAACCAATCATGTATCGCATACTCATTTATGTCATCAAATCACGATGAATCATGCATGCACTCATAATATTACACAGACATAGACAAAGTTGAGTGTGTGCAATATTATATAAGTATGCATACGAGTGTACTTATGCATGAAATATTACTTATATGATTCCTGATCCTAATTATCCGAATTTTCTTAAAAGTTAGAAGCGCCTATCTCAGGAATTTCAGATGGTTTAAACCGAAGGAAGGTCAAGCCGTCTTCATACATTTTTCGCACGTGTGATTTGCAGCAGCCAAGAGCTGAATGAGTCAGAGGCCAGTGAGAGTACCGGGAACGCAAGAGGGCTGTGCCTGTACGACTACCGCATCGGCAACCGCGAGCAGGATAACCCAGACGCCCAAGCATGTCTCGATCTTATTTGCCTGTTTGCTTATTATCGACCATCCAAAGTATCCATGCGCTTTTCGCATGAAATCTTTGTCACAATGTCCTCTATTCCACCTAGGCGATGTACTGAAGTCTATGTTACTTACCAACGAGAAGCTTCAGAGTCCTTCCATGGTTGCCATGCCCTCCTTCCCCCCCCCCCCCTCCCGGCCCGCTCGCCACCTTCCTCTCCCCTTTCCCCACCCTTGCATGCTTGGTTGTCTGCATTCCTGTACATCTCTGATCCGCTCTCTCGTTGCGCATCGTCTGTAACACCGCCTTCGAAGTATTCCCTGCCATCTGGTGCCAGGGCTGTATTCTTTCCTTATGCAGCAAGCGGGAAGACTTTGTTCAAGTGCTGATAGAGAACGGTGTTTCTGGTATTTGCAAGCCTGTAAGATTCTGATCAATCTTCAATTCATGCACAAAATTGGAGCAAAAAATGTTTTTCTTTGGTTTTTTGTGCCTTTCTACACTTTTCACAGTCTTGCAACATCCTCACCCCCCCTGGCCGATTTTGTTTTCTGTTCCTTCCAAATCCAGCCAACGCGCACAAACACTACCATGTACTCATTGAAGCTGTTGTTCCTGTTGTGCTTGGTGTAGCGATTGTGTTTTGAATGTGTTTGATTGTTTTCCCAACTCTAGAATATATTTTCGAAGCCTTGCGTGACGGTGCAAGGGTGCTGGCCCAGGTCGTCACACGCAACGATTAATAGATCTATAGATAACAGAAAGACAGATAGACAGATAGACAGATAGATAGACAGATAGGTAGATACAGATAGATAGATAGACAGATAGATAGATAGATAGATAGATAGATATATAGATAGATATATAGATAGATATATAGATAGATAGATAGATAGCAGAATATATTCTCAACACCTTGCACGATTGGGCAGGCGTTTGTCGATGACGATGAAGCCAAGTGCAAGTTCGAAACCAAGCTGAAGGGTTGTGCTCTACTGCTGCAAGGCGGCCGCCATCTCTGCGAGGAACAGCAATTCTGGAAGTATCAGATAATCTTGCACATATACGTTAATAAATTAGCGTTACTTGCTCTTGTATTCATGAGCGTGTTATATCCTTAGTATACCTATATAATGTATGTACCCATGTATGTGTATCCATATGCATATTGAGCATGTTTTCATGCAGCGCACATATATTCGCGTGCATGTGCGTACGTATTTATTATGGCTGTATCATAGCGACTGTATGTATTCAGTGATGTAAGTATGTATAAATGCGTCTTGGACTGCAGGAGGCATCAAATGTTCGGTTTTCGCAGTATGGTGGGCATTATAGACGCCTACGTCTCCCTTTTCCCGCATCTTTCATCCAAAACCAGAATTACACGTTGGCCACCCCATTTTTCCAGCAACTTATTCCACTTCTGCACTAGAGGCGTAGCATACGCTTGCTCATTTCTTGCCTCCGAGAGAAAGTCTCGCCTCCAAGGTTCCACCCGATACACTATAAATCATCTATTCTGCATTCTTGGTCTTCCCTGTAATCCTACCCAGCCATTCTAAAGCCTGTTTCATAGAGTGAATTTTCTTTATTGATAGAGCCTGTCTTCGGAGTCGCAATGTCCATGCTTTCTCCTACCCTTATGTATGTATGTATATATTTATGTATGTAAAGAGCTACTGTCCGAGGAGCCAAGCACCACTGGTGCCAACCTGCTGCCCTGCGCAGTAAGCTTGTGCAACGTGCTAAGAACGTTTGCGCATGAACAATTTCCCTTCGACCCCGAGGAGATCAGTCAGAGGGAATTCGGCGAGCAGCTGCTCGAGGCACTAGCAGGTAACTCTAATTTAACGGGTTGAATCCACGGTGACCTGTGTTTGTGATTATCCGATATATGAAAGGTGTTGGGATTAGGGGGTGTGGGTTTGGGGGGAGGGGGAAATTGGAAATTGTGTACCCCACCCCCACCCCCACCCCCACTCCCACCTCCATCCCTAGCAAATCGGCACCGCTGTCGCAATAATTTATGCTTTGTGGGAACCAGGAGGAGTTGGAAGCTCATCTTTGCAGGGTGGCTAGCCCCAGACTCGATGTTGATGCTGATATAATTTTTCTGGAATTCACGCAAATATTTGCGTTAGGGGAGTGTCCTGAATGCCAAACTTCCTTGTTTTTCAGCCTCTTTAGTACTTTCTGCACCCTGTCGGAATAAATCACGGTTTGTGTGAACCAGGAAAAGTTGGGAGCGTATATCGACAGGGTGGCTAGCCCCAGACTCGATCTTGATGCTGATATAATTTTTTTGGAATTAACGCAAATATTTGCGTTAGGGAAGTGTCCTGAATGCAGAAATTTCTTGGTTTTGGGAGTACTTGCCGGTACCTCCGGCATTAGCACGTACCCTGTCGGCGGGGAGGGGGGGGGGGGGGGTCCGGGGGCCCTCCCCCCGAGATCCCAGCGCCGCAATTATACGTACCCGAAGCGACTTTGCCGGTGCCAAAATGAATGGCTGAGAATGCTCCAAGGCTCTAAGAGTTGTGCCAGAAGGGTTGAGAGGCTGATTCTTTGGTTTTCTCATCCTCGGGACGTGCTTCAGGTAGTGAACCAGTTGAAAGAGAGATTTACGAAGATTTGGCAAAGTAGTACCAAAATGAATGGCTGAGAATGCTCCAAGGCTCTAAGAGTTGTGCCGGAGGGGCTTAGAGGCTGATTCTTTGTGTTTTCGCAAGCTTGTCACAAGCTCTTTTTAGGGATATAGCCGAGATTGCTCCAAAATTGTAAAAGTTGCGCATGTGAGAATGAGAGGAAAAGCGACCTTAGGAAGAGGAGGGGAGGGGTTTGGTGTGTGCGTGTGTGTGTGTGGGGGGGGGGGGGGGAGATGCGCGAAGCGCACCGCAAACCATCCTTTCAGATGTTGGCGCAGCCCCTAATTATTATTATTATTATTATTATCCCTGAAAGGTGTTGGTGAAGGGGGTGGGGGGTTGGGGGGAGGGGGGAAATGAAAATTGTGTATCCCCCCCCCCCCCCCCCCACCCCCCCCCACCCCCCCCCATTTTCGCACCCCTGTCAGAATAAATCATGGTTTGTGGGAGCGAGGAGGATTTGAGAACTCATATTTGCAGGGTGGTTAGCCCCAGACTCGATCTTGATGCTGATATAATTTTTTTGGAATTCACGCAAATATTTGCGTTAGGGCAGTGTCCTGAATGCCAAAATTCCTTGTTTTTTTTTCCGCACCCCTGTCGGAAATCATGGTTTGTGTGAGCCAGGAGGAGTTGGGAGCTCATATTAACAGGGTGGCTAGCCCCAGATTCGATGTTGATGCTGATATAATTTCTTTGGAATTCACACAAATATTTGCGTTAGGGGAGTGTCCTGAATGCGAAAATTCCTTGCTTTTTTAGCCTGTTTTCTGCACCCTCGTCGGAATAAATCATGGTTTGTGAGAACCAGGAGTTGGGAGCTCATATTGACAGGGTGGCTAGCCCCAGACTCGATCTTGATGCTCATATAACTTTTTTGGAGTTCACGCAAATATTTGCGTTAGGGCAGTGCCAAAATTCCGTGTTTTTTTAGCCTATTTTCTGCTCTCCCATCGGAATAAATCATGTTTGTGGGAACCAGGAAGAGTTGGGAGCTCATACTGGCAGGGTGGCTAGCCCCAGACTCGATCTTGATGCTGGTATAATTTCTTTGGAATTTACGCAAATATTTGCGTTAGGGGAGTGTCCTGAATGCCTAAATTCCTTTTTTTAGCAGTACTTGCCGGTGCCTCCGGCAATTGAACGTACCCTGTCGACGGGAAAGGGGGGGTCCGGGGGGCACTTCCCCCGGGAACCCCAGCCCGGCGATTGTACGTACCAGTTTTGGTCGCGGGTGGCACCCACACCAGAAAATTGAGGTCTTGTGCCACCAGCAGCTGTTTGCGCACACCAGAGGGAGATAGCGGCTGTTATTTGGTGTATCTGACACTTCTTGATGAGCTCTCTTCGAAAATGTAAAATTTGTGGCGCCGGGTGGCCTACACACCGGGAAATTGAGGTTTTGCGCCACCAGGCCCCGTTTGCGCACACCCGAGGGAGTTTGAGGCTGATGTTTGGTGTACCCGACACCTCTCGATGAGCTCTCTTCGGAAATAAAACATTTTGGTGGCGGGTGGCACAAAAAGCCGGGATTTCAGGTTTTTGTGCCACCAGAGCTTACACTTGCGTTTGGCTGGTACCTCCGGCAATTGAACGTACCCTGTCGACGGGAAAGGGGGGGTCCGGGGGGCTCCCCCCGGGAACCCCAGCCCGAGGTGTGTGTGTGTGGGGGGGGGGGGGGGGGGGGCGGGGAAGTGCGCGGAGCGCACCGCAAACCATCCTTTCAGGTGTTCGCGCAGCCGCTAGTTATTATTATTATTATTATTATTATTATTATTATTATTATTATTATTATTGTCATTATTATAATTATTATCATCATCATTATCATTATTATTATTATTATTATTATTATTATTATTATTATTATTATTGGACACCGTGATAGCCCAGTGGTCAAGTTCTACCATATGGGCCCTGTCGCCAGTTCGATTCCAGTCGGTGCCACCAGTATTTTCATTGAACATACCGATCCGTCTGGACCAGTATTTTCATTGAACATACCGGCCCGTCTGGAAGTGTTGGAACTGCCCTTGCGGGGGTGTCATTAGAGCTTATCGTCAATTCTTCGTACTCCCCTCACGGGTGAGACGATGGAGGCGCATGTGCAGAAATGCATCAGCCATTGACAGAGAAGCACTATTATTATTATTATTATTATTATTATTATTATTTGGACACCGTGATAGCCCAGTGGTCAAGTTCTACCATCTGGGCCCTGTCGCCAGTTCGATTCCCGTCGGTGCCACCAGTATTTTCATTGAACATACCGATCCGTCTGGACCAGTATTTTCATTGAACATACCGGCCCGTCTGGAAGTGTTGGAACTGCCCTTGCGGGGGTGTCATTAGAGCTTATCGTCAAATCTTCGTACTCCCCTCACGGGTGAGACGATGGAGGCGCATGTGCAGAAATGCATCAGCCATTGACAGAGAAGCACTATTATTATTATTATTATTATTATTATTATTATTATTATTATTATTACTATTGACACCGTGATAGCCCAGTGGTCAAGTTCTACCATCTGGGCCCTGTCGCCAGTTCGATTCCCGTCGGTGCCACCAGTATTTTCATTGAACATACCGATCCGTCTGGACCAGTATTTTCATTGAACATACCGGCCCGTCTGGAAGTGTTGGAACTGCCCTTGCGGGGGTGTCATTAGAGCTTATCGTCAAATCTTCGTACTCCCCTCACGGGTGAGACGATGGAGGCGCATGTGCAGAAATGCATCAGCCATTGACAGAGAAGCACTATTATTATTATTATTATTATTATTATTATTATTATTACTATTGACACCGTGATAGCCCAGTGGTCAAGTTCTACCATCTGGGCCCTGTCGCCAGTTCGATTCCCGTCGGTGCCACCAGTATTTTCATTGAACATACCGATCCGTCTGGACCAGTATTTTCATTGAACATACCGGCCCGTCTGGAAGTGTTGGAACTGCCCTTGCGGGGGTGTCATTAGAGCTTATCGTCAATTCTTCGTACTCCCCTCACGGGTGAGACGATGGAGGCGCATGTGCAGAAATGCATCAGCCATTGACAGAGAAGCACTATTATTACTATTATTATTATTATTATTACTATTGTTATTATTATTATTATTGTGGCACCGCGATAGCCCAGTGGTCAAGTTCAATGCCATCTGGGACCTGTCGTCAGTGCGATTCCCGTCGGTGACAGTATTTTCAAAGTGTGTTTTCTTTGAAGGTATTGGTCTGTCTGGAAGGCTTGGAACTGCCCTGCGGGGGTGTCAGTAGAGCTATCGGTCAACTCTTCGTATTCCCCTTGCGGGTGAGACGATGGAGGCACATGTGCAGATTTTCATTCGCCATTGACAGAGAAGCACTATTATTATTATTATTATTATTATTATTATTATTATTATTATTATTATTATTATTATTATTATGGGACACCGTGATAGCCCAGTGGTCAAGTTCTACCATCTGGGCCCTTTCGCCAGTTCGATTCCCGTCGGTGCCACCAGTATTTTCATTGAACATACCGGTCCGTCTGGACCAGTATTTTCATTGAACATACCGGCCCGTCTGGAAGTGTTGGAACTGCCCTTGCGGGGGTGTCATTACAGCCTATCGTCAATTCTTCGTACTCCCCTCACGGGTGAGACGATGGAGGCGCATGTGCAGAAATGCATCAGCCATTGACAGAGAAGCACTATTATTATTATTATTATTATTATTATTATTATTGGACACCGTGATAGCCCAGTGGTCAAGTTCTACCATCTGGGCCCTGTCGCCAGTTCGATTCCCGTCGGTGCCACCAGTATTTTCATTGAACATACCGATCCGTCTGGACCAGTATTTTCATTGAACATACCGGCCCGTCTGGAAGTGTTGGAACTGCCCTCGCGGGGGTGTCATTAGAGCTTATCGTCAATTCTTCGTACTCCCCTCACGGGTGAGACGATGGAGGCGCATGTGCAGAAATGCATCAGCCATTGACAGAGAAGCACTATTATTATTATTATTATTATTATCATTAATTATCGTTAATTATTATTTTTCATTATTATTATTATTATTATTATTATTATTATTATTATTATTATTATTATTATTATTATTATTAGTAGTAGTAGTAGTAGTAGTAGTAGTAGTAGTAGTAGTAGCAGTAGTATCAATATTCTTCGTTTCATGACGCAAGAAAATAAACACTGCTTTCAAGTTGGCAGGCCGGCCTGAATGACTATCATGTTACTTATCCAAATTCTATTTGTCCATGTAAAATCATTATGCTCACTTTGAATTGCAGCCCCTAATATTTTGTGTGATTGCATCTAAATGTGTGTCTGTTCAACTAGAAACGTGTTCAACAGCGCGCAAACTGATGGCAAAGTCTTGAGTGCAAACTCAATTTATATTTCCAACTGCTGCGCTAGGTTTGCTTGGTTCGGGCCTGCTTGATTGTGTTTGGCTGCCGGGCAAGGTATGATTTTGCTTTGCTTGGATGTCTCTCTATTATTGTCGTTTATTATCTGGACTTTTGCTTTCGATACCGTTGTGCATCCAGAGAATGCAGCAAGTTTGTTGCAACTGCGCTGCAATAATAATAATAAATAATAATAATAATAATAATAATAATAATAATAATAGTGCTTCTCTGTCAATGGCTGATGCATTTCTGCACATGCGCCTCCATCGTCTCACCCGTGAGGGGAGTACGAAGAATTGACGATAAGCTCTAATGACACCCCCGCAAGGGCAGTTCCAACACTTCCAGACGGGCCGGTATGTTCAATGAAAATACTGGTCCAGACGGATCGGTATGTTCAATGAAAATACTGGTGGCACCGACGGGAATCGAACTGGCGACAGGGCCCAGATGGTAGAACTTGACCACTGGGCTATCACGGTGTCCATAATAATAATAATAATAATAATAATAATATTGTATTGTTGATCTGTCATGGCTGAGCTCATTATTATTGTATTGTTGATCTGTCATGGCTGAGCTCAAGGGCCCTGCGCCTCCATCCCTCGACCCAACAGTCACAACAGTGAACGTTGGGGAGGGAAGAGTGACTCTAACCATCCCTGAATAGCTACCCGCTCGGCGTGTCGGGTACCTTGCAGGGAATCAACTGCAAACCCTATGAGAGAGTTCCACAAGACTGGGTATAAGTCGAATGGAGGTACTCAAGGGGGGTAGAAGACATTTCATGCGGTCTGCCATCGCATGAGGATGTTTTGTGGTAAGTGTCTGGGACGCCTCAAAACCCGTCACAACCCCTAGACCGCGGAATGTATATACCCCTGTGATCCCACGTGGTGTATGTCTTATAAAAACACACAACGACATAGCCTCGGAGCCAACGCAACGACATAGCCTCGGAACCAGTGGGAAGAGGCCCAACCACCTCCTTTTCCCGTGGGGTGGCATACTGTGCACCCCTTCATAATAATAATAATAATAATAATAATAATAATAATAATAATAATAATAATAGTGTATCTCCTGCCAATTGCTGAGCCAAAAGGCCATGTGCATCCAGTCCTCCATTCCATAAGGAAAGTCTCCACACCAATCGGTGGAATAAAGGAAGTGACGGCATAGAGCATTACTCTAGGAGCTTTATACCAATCAGCCCATGGAAAGGACCGATGGCCTATGTACTCCCTTATAGTAATAATCATAATAATAATAATAATAATAATAATAGTAATAATAATAATAATAATAATAATAATAATAATAGTAATAATAATAGTAATAATAATAGTAATAATAATAGTAATAATAATAATAATAACAATAAAATTAATAATAATAATAGTAATAATGATAATGATAATAATGATGATAATAATAATAGTAATAATAATAATAATAATAATAATAATAATAATAATAATAATAATAATGTATCTCCTGCCAATGGCTGAGCCAAAAGGCCATGTGCATCCAGTCCTCCATTCCATAAGGAAAGTCTCCACACCAATCGGTGGAATAAAGGAAGTGACGGCATAGAACATTACTCTAGGAGCTTTATACCAATCAGCCCATGGAAAGGGACCGAAGGCCTATGTACTCCCTAATAATAATAATAATAATAATAATAATAATAATAATAATAATAATAATAATAATAATAGTAATAATCGCGTGCTTTTCGCAGAAAAGGGTCGGACTGGACGCTTTTACGAATCTGCTTTCGACGCTGCTGGAAGACAGTCCTCGCTTGTCGTTTGAGGCGCGCTTGCAGATAGGTAGCGTTCTGTGCCTGTTCAGAAATCGTATACATATATCATATACATAATACATATATTCAAGTACATACCTGAACATATACATATTTTGTTTACATGATATATGTTTGCTATCATATGCAGAGATGCAAAAATAGAAATTATAGACATAAATTCGGATGCTCGTTCATACTCATATGTCTTTGCATATGATATGCTTGGAGATTCATATTCAAGGATTCCTAAATAATCCATGCATATATTGTGTGCTCATGTGTACTTAATGGTCATCTGCATTCGTATAAACAAACATATCCAGATTCAATCCTGTTTTTACACGCGCTTGGCCTTACGTCTCTTGCAAGTCCCTGCCCAAACTCTTTACCTCCATCCATTTTTCTCTTACTATCTATCTATCTATCTATCTATCTATCTACCTACCTATCTATCTATCTATCTGTCTATCTATCTATCTATCTATCTATCTATCTATCTATCTATATCCATCTATCTATCCATCTATCTATCCATCTATCTATCCATCTATCTATCTATCTATCTATCTATCTATCTATCTATCTATCTATCTATCTATCTATCTATCTATCTATCTATTTATCTATCTGTCTGTCTGTCTGTCTATATGTATTCGTTTATCAATCCAGCTAAGTTTTTATCCTGTCTATCCAGTGCGCTTGGCTTGGAACGGGCTTCAGGAAAGCCATAATATAGTCTCAACCTTTTGCAGCGAAAGTTCCAACATCCGGCAACCAGACACCCTGGTACCCAGTACAGACCCAGACATATGTTTACATTTATTATAATACGTATTATTTTGCAAATATTATCCGGCAACCAGACACCCTGGTACCCAGTACAGACCTAGACATATGCATACATTTATGATAATACACATTATTTGCAAACATTTGCATACATACATGCATACATACATGCATACATATGCATGCATACATGCATACATGCATACATTTAACATATAATAGCACCGCACACAAGAATATGGTTTTGCAAATATTTGCATGCAACACGCTATATCAGAATATTTTTTCGTATATCGGTCTTTATAATACGTGAAACCGACCATTCAACATTCAAATCCAAAGGGTATTTCTTCGTTCACCTATAATATTAATATTTGCAAACTTGTTTCCCCTGAGGTGGCAGTGCTCGAAAGCCTAGAGCACGTGATTTCGCGACAACTGACAACGGAAATGATATCACAGCTAATAGGTAGAACAGTCTCTCAACAATCTCCCCACTCCTCCTAGACCCTTTTAAGTTTGATGTATGTTTCCAGCCATAGCCTACTAACAGATAGCTCAGCCCATCTCAGAAAACTAGAGAAAACCACAACTTGAACAACAAGGGAAACAAGTGAGAGTAAGCGCGATATTTGAGTCCCAGTTACGATCATATCAAGATCTTTTTATGTCACTTCCCTGGCTATTCCCTTAGCGCCGAGTACAGCCATTTCGTCGGTCCTGCTCGAGCTGGACGTATTTCACTCCATCTGCAAGCCAGAGCTCACGCGGACTCTGATCACAGAAGTATCACTCTTTTCAAATAAGACGGGAGGCAAACACAGCGAAAAGTTTGCGGTATTTACGGTGATTACTTTGGACATTTGCCATGGATCCCCGTTCTTGGTTGCCTCTTGCATAATTTTCTTGTTTCCCAACATTCTGCACGGCCTGTGCCTTTTTCTCTTGTGCTGAGGCTGAGGGCATCGCTTCCGCATTACTGATTCGCCTTTTGGATGCAGGTATTTCGAATCGTGTACCACTATCCATTTATTCGCCTATCTATCCAGCTATTATCTATCCAGCTATTATCAATCCAGCTATTATCTACCCCTGTATTTAGATATCCCAACCGTAAATCCCTCCGATTGCTTCTAGCCACGTTCCTACTCCCTATATGCATATCTAATTCCATCTATCTATATATCTATCTATCTATCTATCTATCTATCTATCTATCTATCTATCTATCTATTTATCTATCTATCTTTCTACCTAACTACCTACCTATCTATCTATCTATCTATCTATCTATCTATCTATCCATCTATCCATCCATCCATCCGTCTATGTACCTATCTATCTATCTATCTATCTATCTATCTATCTATCTATCTATCTATCTATCTATCTATCTATCTATCTAATCTATCTAATCTATCTATCTAATCTATCTATCTATCTATCTATCTATCTATCTATCTATCTATCTATCTATCTATCTATCTATCTATCTATCCATCCATCCGTCTGTTTGTCGAGATGTTCCGTAAGTGAAAGCCTCCTTTTTTTTTGTTAGTTTTGAATGGAAATTGCAAGCAAATTGTAAATAGTTCTCGCAATTTTTTACGCAATTTTACCAACAAGCGTAACCATACGTAGTTTCTTACAGTAAAACAACAGAAATTCAAAACATTGAGAAAAGAAGTTTGTGTGCATACTTGATGGCAGGCATAGTAACCACATGCTACCAAGTGTGTCAGCGTCTGGGGAGCATCGCGAACTCGCTAGCTGATTTTCTCTCCTCCAGCTCTGCCAAAGTCTTGTTTTCTTTCTTCAGCCTGTTGGTCCTCTCACAGGTGAAGTTGCATTTATATATGACTATCCCACCCTTATCTCTCTCACTACGATAAGAGTATAAGGAGTGTATGAGGGCACGAAGGGCACAGGCATGTGGCTCACCATTTTGCATACACATCCATACATACACATCAACAAGCGCACTGTGTAATGTGTGGGCTTTCCGATAGCTATAGCCAATGTAATTTTATGTGCCTATGTCTGTATCTCTTATATGTGTATGTATCCTACTTTTTGCAATTTTCGTTCGCCTCATGCGCTACAGTAAATAAGCTAGCAATGGATGATGTGGTTTTTAAATGCAGGCGAATCCTGATTTCTTATCTCACCATTCAACTGTCGACGAGCGTGTATATGAGTTGACTAGGTTCATGGTCTCTCTACCTGCCAGCTGCGTTCTCATTTACATTCTTTCTTGCTTTTTTTCCTTGTCATTTATTATTAATATCCCTGAAATGTGTTGGGAGTAGGGGTTGGGGGGTTTGGGGGGAGAGAAAAAATGGAAATTGTGTACCTTACCCCCCCCCCCCCACCCACCCCCCACCCCCCCCCTTCCGCATTTCCGCACCCCTGTCGGAATAAATCATGGTTTGTGTGAACCAGGAGGAGTTGGGAGCTCATATTTGCAGGGTGGCTAGCCCCAGCCTCGATGTTGATGCTGATATAATTTTTTGGAATTCACGCAAATATTTGCGTTAAGCGAGTACCCTGAATGCCTAAATTCCTTGTTTTTTAGCCTTTATTTCTGCACCTACGTCGGAATAAATCATGGTTTGCGGGAGCCAGCAGGAGTTGGGAGCTCATATTGACAGGGTGGCTAGCGCCAGACTCGATGTTGATGTTGATGTAATTTTTTTTTTGGAATTCACGCAAATATTTGCGTGAGGAGAGTGTCCTGAATGCAGAAATTCCTTGTTCTTTTGGGGAGTACTTGCCGGTACCTCTGGCAATTTGAACGTACCTTGTCGACGGGGAAAGGGGGGGCGGGGTCCGGGGGGCCCTCGCCTCGGGAACCCCAGCCAACAGTTGTACGTACCCCACGACGAATAAGCCGGCCCCAAAATCAATGGCTGAGAATGCTCCAAGGCTCTAAGAGTTGTGCCAGAAGGGTTTATGCCGGTTGCCCCCGGCAATTGAACGCACCCTGTCGACTGTGGGAAGGGGGATGTCCGGGGCCATCCCCCGGGAGCCCAACCCCTGCGTAACCGAAGCGAATTTGCCAGCACCAAAATGAATTGCTGAGAATGTTCCAAGGCTGCCAAAGTTGTGCCAGAAGGGTTGAGAGGCTGATTTTTTTTATTTTCTCACCCTGGGGTAGCGCTCTAGGCAGTGAACCACTTGAAAGAGAGATTTACGAAGACTTTGGCAAAGTAGTGCCAAAATGAATGGCTGAGAATGCTCCAAGGCTCTAAGAGTTGTGCCTTAGATGCTGATACTTGAGTTTGTGTTTTTGCAAGCTTATCACGAGCTCTTTTTTAGGGATATAGTTGGAATCATGAAATTCGAATGTAATGACAGAGTAGTGCAAAAATGAATGGCTGTGATTGTTCCAAGGCTGTAAAAGTTGTGCGTGTGAGAATGAGAGGAAAAGCGACCTTGGCAAGAGAAGGGGGGGGGGGGGGGGATGCGCGAAGCGCACCGCAAACCATCCTTTCAGGTTTGGCGCAGCCCGTAGTTATTATTATTATTATTATTATTATTATTATTATTATTATTATTATTGTTATTGGACACCGTGATAGCCCAGTGGTCAAGTTCTACCATCTGGGCCCTGTCGCCAGTTCGATTCCCGTCGGTGCCACCAGTATTTTCATTGAACATACCGGTCCGTCTGGAAGTGTTGGAACTGCCCTTGCGGGGGTGTCATTAGAGCCTATCGTCAATTCTTCGTACTCCCCTCACGGGTGAGACGATGGAGGCGCATGTGCAGATTTGCATCAGCCATTGACAGAGAAGCACTATTATTGTTATTATTATTATTGTTATTACTATTACTATTACTATTGTTATTATTATTATTATTATTATTATTCTTATTAGGGAGTACATAGGCCATCGGTCCTTTCCATGGGCTGATTGGTATAAAGCTCCTAGAGTAATGTTCTATGCCGTCACTTCCTTTATTCCACCGATTGGTGTGGAGACTTTCCTTATGGAATGGAGGACTGGATGCACATGGCCTTTTGGCTCAGCAATTGGCAGGAGATACACTATTATTCTTATTATTAATTCTTATTCTTATTATTATTATTATTCTTATTACTCTTATTATGTTCTTATTATTTTTATTATTCTTAATATTCTTATTATTTCTTATTATTATTATTATTATTATTATTATTATTATTATTATTATTATTATCATTATTTAGGGAGTACATAGGCCATCGGTCCCTTTCCATGGGCTGATTGGTATAAAGCTCCTAGAGTAATGTTATATGCCGTCACTTCCTTTATTCCACCGATTAGTGTGGAGACTTTCCTTATGGAATGGAGGACTGGATGCACATGGCCTTTTGGCTCAGCAATTGGCAGGAGATACATACATTATTATCATTATTATGATTATTATGATTATTATTATTATTCTTATTCTTATTCTTATTCTTATTCTTATTCTTATTCTTATTCTTATTCTTATTCTTATTCTTATTCTTATTCTTATCCCTATTCTTACTCTTATTCTTACTCTTATTCTTATTCTTATTCTTATTCTTATTCTTATTCTTGTTCTTATTCTTATTCTATTATTATTATTATTATTATTATTATTATTATTATTATTATTATTATTATTATTATTATTATTATTATTATTATTATTATTAATGGACACCGTGATAGCCCAGTGGTCAAGTTCTACCATCTGGGCCCTGTCGCCAGTTCGATTCCCGTCGGTGCCACCAGTATTTTCATTGAACATACCGGTCTATTTCTGGACCAGTATTTTCATTGAACATACCGGCCCGTCTGGAAGTGTTGGAACTGCCCTTGCGGGGGTGTCATTAGAGCTTATCGTCAATTCTTCGTACTCCCCTCACGGGTGAGACGATGGAGGCGCATGTGCAGAAATGCATCAGCCATTGACAGAGAAGCACTATTATTATTAGTATTATTATTATTATTACCACTATTATTATTATTATTATTATTATTATTATTATTATTATTATTATTGGAAGTATATCTTTCTTCTCGGAGTGTTGACTGTGATATATTTGAGGGTAACACCTGATGATAAAAACTTAGTCACGCTTGTTTATCAGAGCTCCAGCCCAATGGCCTTACGGCGTTAAACTGTGATGCCAACTCAAAACCATTTGGTGGATGATGCTGGGGAAAAGGGTCGTTGGGCGCCTGTCGAAGATCTTAAACTCCGCTATGCCGGTTGATAGCCCGTGGACCCAGCGGATACCAAATTGTTATGGGTGGGGTTTTGAGGTAGTTCTAGCAACCACCATGCTTGGTGTACGCACTTGCACATGCGGCAACGTTTTGCAAGAGGTTGTTGGGACTTCGGAATAATCTCGGCTTAGTGTAGTCTTGCCCTCAGGAGCTCCATCGGTGGCCCCTATAATCAGTCGAGAGACTGACTAGGTGGGGATGGAGCACCTCGAACAAGGGCATGGAGGCTCATGTCCGGAAACGGATCGTGCCATCAGCTGCATCAGTGTGCCTTAGAGGAAGTATATTATTATTATTATTATTATTATTGTTATTGTTATTGTTGTTGCTGTTGTTGTTGTTATTATCATTATTATTATTATTATTATTATTATTATTATTATTATTATTATTATTATTATTATTGTTGTTGTTGTTGTTGTTACTATTATTATTATTATTACTATTATTATTATTATTATTATTATTATTGGACACCGTGATAGCCCAGTGGTCAAGCTCTACCATCTGGGCCCTGTCGCCAGTTCGATTCCCGTCGGTGCCACCAGTATTTTCATTGAACATACCGGTCTATTTCTGGACCAGTATTTTCATTGAACATACCGGCCCGTCTGGAAGTGTTGGAACTGCCCTTGCGGGGGTGTCATTAGAGCTTATCGTCAATTCTTCGTACTCCCCTCACGGGTGAGACGATGGAGGCGCATGTGCAGAAATGCATCAGCCATTGACAGAGAAGCACTATTATTATTATTATTATTATTATTATTATTATTATTATTATTATTATTCAGCCCAATGGCCTCAAGGCGTTAAACTGTGACGCCAACTCATAACCCTTTGGTGGTAGATGCTGGGGAGGAGGGTCGTTGCGCGCGTAAAAGATCTTAAACTCCGCATATGCTGGTTGATAGCCCAGGACCCAGCAGACACCAGATTGTTATGGGTGGGGTTTCGAGGCAGCTCTAGCAACCGCGCTTGGTGTATGCACTTGCACATTCGGTGACGTCTTGCAAGAGGTTGCTGGGACTGCGGAATAACCTCGGCTTAGTGCAGTCTTGCCCTCAGGAGCTCCATCGGTGGCCCCGATCATCAGGCGAGAGACTGACACGGGGGGGTGGAGGACCTCGAACAAGGGTATTGGAGGCTTATGTCCGTTGAGGATATGCCATTAGCTGCATCAGTAAATCTGCCTTGGAGTGTTGACTGTGACATATTTGAGGGAAATCCCGATGAAAAAACCTAGTCACACTTGCTAAACAGAGTTCCAGCCCAATGGCCTCAAGGCGTTAAACTGTGACGCCAACTCATAACTCTTTGGTGGTAGATGCTGGGGAGGAGGGTCGTTGCGCGCGTAAAAGATCTTAAACTCCGCATATGCTGGTTGATAGCCCAGGACCCAGCAGACACCAGATTGTTATGGGTGGGGTTTCGAGGCAGCTCTAGCAACCGCGCTTGGTGTATGCACTTGCACATTCGGTGACGTCTTGCAAGAGGTTGCTGGGACTGCGGAATAACCTCGGCTTAGTGCAGTCTTGCCCTCAGGAGCTCCATCGGTGGCCCCGATCATCAGGCGAGAGACTGACACGGGGGGGTGGAGGACCTCGAACAAGGGTATTGGAGGCTTATGTCCGTTGAGGATATGCCATTAGCTGCATCAGTACGCCTCAGATATAGTATTATTATTATTATTATTATTATTATTATTATGGACACCGTGATAGCCCAGTGGTCAAGTTCTACCATCTGGGCCCTGTCGCCAGTTCGATTCCCGTCGGTGCCACCAGTATTTTCATTGAACATACCGGTCAGTCTGGAAGTGTTGGAACTGCCCGTGCGGGAGAGTCATTAGAGCCTATCGTCAAATCTTCGTACTCCCCTCACGGGTGAGACGATGGAGGCGCATGTGCAGAAATGCATCAGCCATTGACAGAGAAGCACTATTATTATTATTATTATTTTTATTATATGATTCACAAAATATAGCATCATGATTTGTATTATGCTTACTACCTTTCATATTACTTTGCTTCCTAATCCATGCATTGTATTCTTGTCATTTGTAATAAATTAATTATTCTTGCATAGGCCCGCCGCTTGATGGTTCCCGGGGGCGGGTTCCCGTCATTTTTTGCGCAGCTATGGACAGAACATGTGCGCAAGGCAGCAGTGGATGGTTATCTACCAGACATACATGTTCCATATTATATTTACGCACATATATAGATATGATGAGTTTGTATACATGTATGTGTGTTTGTGTTTATGTGCATGTGTGTGTAAGAATGTACGTGTGTTCGTCTGTGCCTGTGTGTCATCGTCAATTAGTGTGTTCCAAGCTCGATCATGAACAGTCTCACATATACCTATGCAGTTTCTTATATGCACATATTTATACAGATATTTGTAAAAACCCATACATGCTAAGATGATTTAATTTTGGATGTACAGGAACCTCCGAAAGGCCAGAGGACAACATTGATCTCAGTGCCGCCTTTCAAATCCTGCGGGTGATTATGATGGAGAAGCTTGCAACACTGACCGAAAGCGTAAATGAGACCTACACAGACTGCATCATACATAACATTGTATGTATGTCTGCATGTATGTGTCTGCTATACCTGAATTCTGCAGGGACACTTCCAAAATCCCGTATCTTTCTCTATCTTTCTATCTTTCTAGCATGGGGTTGCACGTTCGTGCAACTGATGAAGAAAGAGAAAACATGCAATTTAGATACGCACATGCTTGCAATCGTTCCATCATGTACTTGTATTCAAGATGCAGTGAGCTTTAGCAAGTATATGCGGCTACAGTCCTTGACAACACAAATCGGGTGGATGGATAGATAAATAGATCGATAGATATGTTTGATCTATCAGCGCTGCATATCGAAAGACATAGGCATCCATTCCACCACGTTACCCGAAGGTAAGTGGGCAGCGGGCTGGAGATGGGGACTAAGCCCCAGGTTTATGCAGTCCCATGGTTCTACGACCCTTCCTGACAAGAGGTCCGTAGAACTAATCCAGGCCCGTGTCCGTGCACGCGGGCCCCGCCATGGTGGGCCCGAGCGGTACGCCCTGGAGCTTCATCCATGGTGACCACTTTCGCGGCGGACGGACTATACCTTAAGATCCCCCTGCTTTTGTGCCTACCCGCACACAGGAAGATCCCACTCCTGTCTAGTCTCTGAACCTTACCCATAAGCCAGCGGAAGCCAACCGATCAGGACCCGTGCGCGGGGTTGACCTTTGTAAGAAGGGATTTTGCTGTGGGTTACCAATTATTCCCGGCGTGGCCATATCCTTCGAGTTTTACCATCCGACGAGCGTTACCTCGCCGGCTGCACCTTGCGGTTTCCCGCAGGCCGCGGTATCGAAGGCTCTTAGGGAGATAGATAGATAGATAGATAGATAGATAGATAGATAGATAGATAGATAGATAGATGAGATATCGACTAATGTCAGAAAAAAGGAGCTTCTGATTTCGTCAACCGAGGGGGTCTGTGTGCAAATTTTTTTCCCGATGCTCAGCTAAGCCGTGATATTTGCACGGAAGGGATTAATACAGGCGATACCAGAAGAGCTCTCTCGACAACATGTCTCATCGAGAGCTCAAACCTCCCCAGTACCGGGCGGGGCCAGGCCTCGTTCCATAAGCGCCCCTTGCAGAACGAGCTCCCACCTCCATTGCAGAGGACGCAGTAAGCAGATGGTGTTTTGAGACTGTGGCATCTCCGCAGAGCACCATCGACAACCGACAGTCCAGCATAAACCGACAGAGCACAGTGGGTGGTATTCCGGGCTCAACAAGCGAGAAATGGCACACTGAGGAAACAGGATTGTGCTTCCCGTCGCATTTTCGGCATGTGACTTATAGGCGTATGGCTAGGCACAGATAGATAGATATAGATAGATAGATAGATAGATAGATAGATAGATAGATAGATAGATAGATAGATAGATAGATAGATAGATAGATAGGTAGATAGATAGATAGATGGATAGATGGATAGATAGATAGATAGATAGATAGATAGATAGATAGATAGATAGATAGATAGATAGATAAGTAGGTAGGTAGGTAGGTAGGTAGGTAGATAGATAGATAGGTAAATAGGTAGGTAGGTAGATAGATAGATAGATAGATAGATAGATGGATGGATAGATAGATCGATAGATAAAGGAACGAAAGTATTTGTAAAAAGAAAAGGAAGAAGGCAAAAAGGGAAACAAGGTAAAGAAAAGAAGGGAAAAATACATAGATATACTTACATTAGCAAGTGCAACGATGTAGGTTTGTGAGTAGTACAATGCATGTTAAAAATCATACTCATGCATTGAACTTGATGAGCAGGGAGGGCGTGGCGGCGCCGGTGGCAATATGTCCCAGCCAGGTGCCACAGTTAGCATATGTATACGTATCACACGTTTGTACATAGTAAATACGTGGATGCTGTTTTATACATTACTTGTTTCGTCACCTTTTGCTTCGTGCGCAGCCGGGAAAAGACTCCATGGCACCGTCTCTGTCTGCCTCTTTATTTCTCTCTTCCCTGTCTTTCTCTCTCTTTCTCTACATGCATACGTGTACACTATACATTTTATGCCTCCCGCGCCAGAGAAGTCATTCTATCAATATTTGCTTCTGCGAATTCTTCCAGGCGGCCTTGTGCTCTGCTCTCTCGATATGCTGCAGTTTTTTAAGGACCTTTTCTCGTGGATACGTGGTATGAAGACGCAAGTATTACTCACTACCATCGCTTTGTCTATCCTATCTACCTATCTACCTATCTACCTATCTGCCTATCTGTCTACCTGTCTATCTGTCCGTCAGTCTGTTTATCTATCTACCTATCTGTTTGTTTATTTTCTCACTATCTATCTGTCTAGCTATCTGCTTACCGTACGTTGAGGCTCAGCGTCACTGCGTAATAAGAATAAACATAGTATTTACTTACTTGCGTGTAACATATGTGTATTTGTGTTTGTATGCATTTATATAGTGTACGCGGTTTCTATCTCTGTGAATATTTCTGTGTCGGTATTTATCAATCTGTAAATTTATTTGCAGATACGTATGCATGCATGAACGCATATGCATGTTACAGTGAATACCTTGAATGTACATACATATAATATAAGTGTCGTCACGCGATATATCTGCGCTTGTATGTGTGCACGTATGTATGCATATGTATATATGTGTATGTACTATGTCTACGTGTCTATGTGTTGGCAGGAAAATTGTTAATGCTTCTCCGTGTAATGGATAAGAGAGCAGGTCAGCCACGTACCTTTCATACGTGTATGCATGTGCACATAAATTGCGTACATGCATACATAAATGCACACATACATAGCACAGATTGTGGCAATTAGGTGTACATTAATGCAATTTACATGTATGCATGCATGCATTCAAATTTAATGCAACTTGTATGTATGCATGCATGCATTCATGCATGCATCATTCATGCATATGCATGCATGCACTCATGCATACATGCACAGATACATACTTGCTTAGCATACATACAGTCAGATATACACGCGGGCATTTGTGTGAGTTTTAAAGGATACATAATTTCCATGTTTGCGCGTGCGTGCAGGAGTCTTTTGCAGCCTTGTCTTATATTGGCCAGGAAAATTCATTCAACTTGGAATTCGTCTTTGTACCTTAGCGCATCAGCTCATCACGCAGTTAC
Organism: Paulinella micropora; assembly: GCA_019918135.1. NCBI lineage: Eukaryota > Cercozoa > Imbricatea > Euglyphida > Paulinellidae > Paulinella > Paulinella micropora. The sequence continues at coordinate 116,130 of WBZZ01001889.1, forward strand.
TGGCGCTCATGTGGCAGGCTGACGAGGTTAGCAGACAACATAGATACAAACATACAAACGTACATATGATTATTTTCACTATCTATTTTTGAGCAGGTGAAGCTTTTCCCCCCTGTTCCTGCGAAAGACAAAGCACTTTCCGTTTTGTTTCAAGGTGAGAAAATACCGGCTGTGGAACATTTATTATTACTTTAAGAGTGGCCAACACTCATAGTCAAAGCGTCTTTTGGTACATCCAATTTGTTGTTATCGCAGGTGCTTTGGCGACGCAATACGATTGGAGTGTCTGTATCCAAGGTAGCCTTCTGCATTCTGCCATCGATAGCCGTAAATGAAATAGCTTCGCGTGTCAATTGTCACCTCCATGATGAATGCAGTGTTTAAGCCATGCCAGCGAAACATGAGAAAGACAGACAGACATACATATATACATACATGAACGCAATCACATTCATGCATGCGTATACACACATACATGTATGCATGCGTGCATTAATACATACATACATCACGCGTCTTTGTCTTGGTGCGGGGTAGACGCAAACTGCGACAAACGCAAAAAGTTTGGGTTGTGGACGTGGGTCATGTCACGCTTCTCTTCAACCTGCGCCCGTCGCTGCCAGGAAGACATGGTCTGGATATTGTATCTAAAGAAATAATACGAATATTGTCTATAAACAAATGATACATACATAAATACCTGTCTACACACCTAATGTATCGTACATACACACATATATACGCACATACACAAATTTTTCAAAAATGGATGTGTATTGCTCCAGATACTCTGTCTGGCGGGAAACCCAACTCATATCCTCAACGATGAGATGGAGCAAATGGTCCAGTACAATCAGACAAAACTGCCGGAATATCACGCACGTAGAAAATGAAGCTTAAGCTTCCATGATGGAGTCACGTGGAATTCAAATACACAAACTTAAAGCCAACACACACTCGATTACCCGCGCACGAGTCATTGCTTTCTGATTCCAATCTGCTTTTGTCACTAATATTCATACTATTATTATTATTATTATTATTATTATTATTATTATTATTATTATTATTATTATTATTAATGGACACCGTGATAGCCCAGTGGTCAAGTTCTACCATCTGGGCCCTGTCGCCAGTTCGATTCCCGTCGGTGCCACCAGTATTTTCATTGAACATACCGGTCTATTTCTGGACCAGTATTTTCATTGAACATACCGGCCCGTCTGGAAGTGTTGGAACTGCCCTTGCGGGGGTGTCATTAGAGCTTATCGTCAATTCTTCGTACTCCCCTCACGGGTGAGACGATGGAGGCGCATGTGCAGAAATGCATCAGCCATTGACAGAGAAGCACTATTATTATTATTATTATTATTATTATTATTATTATTATTGGACACCGTGATAGCCCAGTGGTCAAGTCCTACCATCTGGGCCCTGTCGCCAGTTCGATTCCCGTCGGTGCCACCAGTATTTTCATTGACATACCGGTCCGTCTGGAAGTGTTGGAACTGCCCTTGCGGGGGTGTCATTAGAGCCTATCGTCAATTCTTCGTAATCCCCTCACGGGTGAGACGATGGAGGTGCATGTGCAGATTTGCATCAGCCATTGACAGAGAAGCACTATTATTATTATTATTATTATTATTATTATTATTATTATTATTATTATTATTATTATTATTATTATTATTATTATTGGACACCGTGATAGCCCAGTGGTCAAGTTCTACCATCTGGGCCCTGTCGCCAGTTCGATTCCCGTCGGTGCCACCAGTATTTTCATTGAACATACCGGTCCGTCTGGAAGTGTTGGAACTGCCCTTGCGGGGGTGTCATTAGAGCCTATCGTCAAATCTTCGTACTCCCCTCACGGGTGAGACGATGGAGGCGCATGTGCAGAAATGCATCAGCCATTGACAGAGAAGCACTATTATTATTATTATTATTATTATTATTATTATTATTATTATTGGACACCGTGATAGCCCAGTGGTCAAGTTCTACCATCTGGGCCCTGTCACCAGTTCGATTCCCGTCGGTGCCACCAGTATTTTCATTGAACATACCGATCCGTCTGGACCAGTATTTTCATTGAACATACCGGCCCGTCTGGAAGTGTTGGAACTGCCCTTGCGGGGGTGTCATTAGAGCTTATCGTCAATTCTTCGTACTCCCCTCACGGGTGAGACGATGGAGGCGCATGTGCAGAAATGCATCAGCCATTGACAGAGAAGCACTATTATTATTATTATTATTATTATTATTATTATTATTATTATTATTATTAGTGGCACCGCGATAGCCCAGTGGTTAAGGTCTACCATCTGGGACCTATCGCCAGTTCGATTCCCGTCGGTGCCAGTATTTTCAAAGGATATTTTCTTTGAAAGTATTGGTCTGTCTGGAAGGCTTGGAGCTGCCTTGCGGGGGTGTCAGTAGAGCCTATCGTCAAATCTTCGTACTCCCCTCGCGGGTGAGACGATGGAGGCACATGTGCAGAAATGCATTCGCCATTGACTGAGAAGCACTATTATTATTATGATTTTTTACTATTATTTTTGTTATTATTATAATATTATTATTATTATTATTATTATTATTATTATTATTATTATTATTATTATTATTATCTAGGGAGTACGTAGGCCATTGGTCCTTTTCAATAGGCTGATTGGTATAAAGCTACTAGAGTAATGTTCTATGCCGTCACTTCCTTTATTCCTCCGATTGGTGTGGAGACTTTCCTTATGGAATGGAGGACTGGATGCACATGGCCTTTTGGCTCAGCAATTGGCAGGAGATACATTATTATTATTATTGTTATTATTTACTATTATTATTATTATTATTATTATTATTATTATTATTATTATTATTATTATTATTATTATTATTTACTATATCTGAGGCGTACTGATGCAGCTAATGGCATATCCTCAACGGACATAAGCCTCCAATACCCTTGTTCGAGGTCCTCCACCCCCCCGTGTCAGTCTCTCGCCTGATGATCGGGGCCACCGATGGAGCTCCTGAGGGCAAGACTGCACTAAGCCGAGGTTATTCCGCAGTCCCAGCAACCTCTTGCAAGACGTCACCGAATGTGCAAGTGCATACACCAAGCGCGGTTGCTAGAGCTGCCTCGAAACCCCACCCATAACAATCTGGTGTCTGCTGGGTCCTGGGCTATCAACCAGCATATGCGGAGTTTAAGATCTTTTACGCGCGCAACGACCCTCCTCCCCAGCATCTACCACCAAAGGGTTATGAGTTGGCGTCACAGTTTAACGCCTTGAGGCCATTGGGCTGGAACTCTGTTTAGCAAGTGTGACTAGGTTTTTTCATCGGGATTTGCCATTAGCTGCATCAGTACGCCTCAGATATAGTAAATCTGCCTTGGAGTGTTGACTGTGACATATTTGAGGGAAATCCCGATGAAAAAACCTAGTCACACTTGCTAAACAGAGTTCCAGCCCAATGGCCTCAAGGCGTTAAACTGTGACGCCAACTCATAACCCTTTGGTGGTAGATGCTGGGGAGGAGGGTCGTTGCGCGCGTAAAAGATCTTAAACTCCGCATATGCTGGTTGATAGCCCAGGACCCAGCAGACACCAGATTGTTATGGGTGGGGTTTCGAGGCAGCTCTAGCAACCGCGCTTGGTGTATGCACTTGCACATTCGGTGACGTCTTGCAAGAGGTTGCTGGGACTGCGGAATAACCTCGGCTTAGTGCAGTCTTGCCCTCAGGAGCTCCATCGGTGGCCCCGATCATCAGGCGAGAGACTGACACGGGGGGGTGGAGGACCTCGAACAAGGGTATTGGAGGCTTATGTCCGTTGAGGATATGCCATTAGCTGCATCAGTACGCCTCAGATATAGTATTATTATTATTATTAGGGAGTACATAGGCCATTGGTCCTTTTCAATGGGCTGATTGGTATAAAGCTCCTAGAGTAATGTTCTATGCCGTCACTTCCTTTATTCCACCGATTGGTGTGGAGACTTTCCTTATGGAATGGAGGACTGGATGCACATGGCCTTTTGGCTCAGCAATTGGCAGGAGATACATACATTATTATTATTATTATTATTATTATTATTATTATTATCCCTGAAAGGTGTTGGGAGTAGGGGGTGGGGGGTTTGGAGGGAGGGGAAAATGGAAATTGTGTACCCCCCCCCCAACACACACACATCTCCGCACCCCTGTCGGAATAAATCATGGTTTGTCGGAACGAGGAGGAGTTGGGAGCTCATATTTGCAGGGTGGCTAGCCCCAGACTCGATGTTGATGCTGATATGATTTTTCGGAGTTCACGAAAATATTTGCGTTAGGGCAGTGTCCTGAATGCCAAATTCCTTGTTTTTTTTCGCACCAATGTCGGAATAAATCATGGTTTGTGTGAATCAGGAGGAGTTGGGAGCTCATATTGGCAGGGTGGCTAGCGCCAGATTCGATGTTGATGCTGATATAATTTCTTTGGAATTCACGCAAATGTTTGCGTTAGGGGAGTGTCCTGAATGCGAAAATTCCTTGCTTTTTAGCCTGTTTTCTGCACCCTCGTCGGAATAAATCATGGTTTGTGTGAACCAGGAAGAGTTGGGAGCTCATATTGACAGGGTGGCTAGCCCCAGACTCGATCTTGATGCTGATATAACTTTTTTTGGAATTCACGCAAATATTTGCGTTGGCGGAGTGTCCTGAATGCCAAAATTCCTTGTTTTTTGGGAGTAGTTGCCGGTTCCTAGGTGTTGGCGCAGCTCCTAGTTATTATTATTATTATTATTATTATTATTATTATTATTGTTCTGGAGGGGTGCACAAGATGGCACTCCATGGAAAGAGGAGGTGGTTGGGCCTCTCCCCACGAAGGTGACCGCTTGGGGAGGGCGGTCACCGGGATATGCGCAACTCTCAACTGGGCATTTACTCGGTAGGGGTTCGGCCAGGCAGGTTGTGGGGTTGTCTGTTGGATTGTTGGTTGGATTGTTGGTTGGCTCGTTTTTCTTGGCTGTTGGTTTGGGTCTGGTTTCCTGGTTAGCCCATTTTCGCCGAATTTGGCTGTTGGTTTGGGTCTGGTTTCCTGGTTAGCCCATTTTCGCCGAATTTCCTGCCGAGTAAATGCCTGGGGGCTTCCAGTTCCGGTTTGGTGATCTTGTTGAGGTGAGCATTCGGAGGAAACAGTACCGAGATGGGTTGAAGATAGGATTCACATTGAGCCGAGATGGGGCTGAGTTGACCTGTTCCAACTCGGCTCCATTTCGGCTTCATGTTAATCCTATCTTCATCCTATCTGGGTTTTGTCTCCTCCCTATCTTCGCTTCTTCGGGGTTGCCTAACTGGAACACATGATGAGCGCACGTTGGAGAGGGGCTTCAGTCGGTCCCTTGCCAGTGCCTTGCTGCGTTGCCGTGCCTTGCCCCATGCATTCACACCCTCCACCGTTGCATTTCTAACTGAGCAGCTTCGGCGGGGATTACTATACTTGTCTGTAAGACCCTATAGGTACCGCTAGGTTCGCGCCTTCTATACCCACGTGGGGGAAGGAGTTTCAGCGGCACGCCGTCCGATCTGGCTCCACTCGGGGACACCCGTACCTCATGATGTGTATTGTTAGGAGCAGCTGAAAGTCCATAAGGCATGAGAGTAGAGGCGTTGGCGATGCGATGGAGAGTGTGTGTAGTGCGTGAGGCAGGTTCTGGCGACGCTGGGGGTGCTGGCGGGCGCCGAAGGGCACGAAGCGACGCGGCAGCGTCCAGTGACACCGGCGGAAATGCGTGTAGTGTGTGTTGCAGATACCGCCGATGCTATTTGCATGGACGGGCGCTTCCTCGGCGTAAAGAGGCCTCTGACTACTCTTCTTCCTGCGTTTCCTGGGGAAAGTAGCCGTTGCCCACATAGATATCCTGAGCGCCGGTAACACCCGAGGCGATACGCAGCCACACTTGCTGCCGGTGGTCGACGGGGGCTGACACCAGGTTGCAATACGGACCAAGGAAGTTAGCCACCGCGAATAGAACCCCACCCTTGCAGCGATTTTTCTCGCTGACCTCCGCAGGTTTTCCAAAAATCCGGAATCCATCCAGGCTGCATTTGGAAAGTTGCTTCTTGCCCATGCGGTGCTCCTGAGCCCCGATGACTAGCCAGCCCTCGTGCTTGTAGAATAATGCCCATTCCGCCGTGCCTACGTTGTCGTATCCCGTTTTACCCTGCCAGTTGTGACTCGCGACGAGTAGCTTGAAGCCGGTATCGAACTGCTTGGAGCGGTGCTTCTTGGCTCGTTTCCGGACCCGACGGCCGCGCTTGGCTTCCGCCCTCGTGCTGCCCCCCTCTGCAGGTGCTTGCGCAGGTTGGTCCCCCACTGCACTGGCCGCCGAATGCAGGGGCACCACATGCACATCACCACACTCAGACACACACTTAGGTGCATCGGCAGCCAATTCCGAAGACACCACCTGCACATCATCGACACATTCTTCATGCAGAGGCAAGACGCGATATCCCGTCGCAGCTTCCTCCTTCCGGACCGCCGCTTCCCACGCAGATGGATGCGAATAAGCCTTCGGACACGTTCCCTGTCCCTGAACCTGCGCCCAAGGGCCACATTGACCCTTCTGCCGAAGAATTTGAGATGTTTGAGTTGCTGCAACGCCGTCTGCCTGCTGTCATCGTCCTCGTAGACCAGCTCCAGGTGACGAAACATTCGCTGGCCTTGCCACTCCATTACCGGGACCACCAGACCAAGACCGCTCATTTTGGAGGCGATCTCCTGTAGATTGGCGCGTTCTGAGAGCCCCCAGACAATCAGATTACGCCCGTCCTTGTCGTACCGATCTACCCGCCGGTACCGTCGAGGCGGCGGTGCCATCTGCCATATAGCGCCGCTCGCCTTATGTTGAAGCGCCGACCCGTGTGCCAGGTTTGGGGAGGAAGGATGAGGCGCAGCTAAGATAGCCTCTCCACGTGGTTCAGGAATTCCGTCATATACGCGAGCCCTCATCCTCCCATCCTGGGACATCGGGCCAGAGCCCGTCGAAGAGGCATTCCCACGGGGATTGTTCAGGTCTTCGGCGATTCTACCTTGTCCCATAAGGGCCACAGTGGTAGCTCCGTGCTTCGCGTATTTGTAATCCATTGAGAGTAGTAGACGGCCAATGTCGCTGGCCATCACCGCCGCGCGTATGCGGCCTGGCAGGCAGCTATAGCTTTTTTTGGAGCCAAAGGTCTTGTGGTCACGGTGGCGGATGCCAACGCGAAGCTCGGGCCGGCATGCAGCCGAAAAGAGGAGGGCATCGTCGGTCAGCACGGGGAGGTCGATGATAAGGGAGCACCGGTACGTTCGGAGAACGGCAAGAGACTCGCGGCTGTCCTCGTCGCTTCGGGCCTGCGAAATCTGAGCGGCTTCTCGTGCCCAGTGGAAGGGTCCTACTGGTGGTCCCGGCGTGAGCAGCGCGGCATGGGCACAGGCAAGCACCTCCTCGATTACATCTGCGCGTCGCCTGGCTTGGCATCTGGAGCAAAGTTCGGAGTATGCGAAGATGATCTTGATACGGACCACAAGGCAGTATGGGCCGAACTGACGTGGAGCGGCCAGCGCCGGCCAAAGCGGGCTGCGAAACCTTACAGGTCCTTTCGTGTTGATAAGCTTATTGGTGCTGGTGTCTCGGGTAATGATCACGCTGCGAAGCAAGCGCTGGATTATCTACGCGACAAGTTCGATGACGTATTCCAGCATTGCCTACAGAAGCTTGGAGTACATCAGCTGCCTGAGCTTGACCTATCGGGTGGTGCCGACAGCCAACGGGTGGTAGATGACGTCACCGAGCGAGTGGCGCAGTCCTTCCGAATGGCGGCGCACCGGGTCCTTGGCTCCAGATGTATACGACCCCGTTTCACCAACAATTGGTTCGACGGGGAGCTAAAGGAGCTCATTCAGCAGCGCCGGGAGGCCTACGCAGCATACAGGAGGGATGAATCGAATGCGGAAGCCCGTCTGAATTGGCTACGGCTCCGCAAGCAAATTCGGAAGGCAACTCGGGCCAAGAAGTCCGCCTCCTTCAAGCAAGTGCAGGAAGAAGCGGTCAAATGTCAACGCGAGCAATCCTCAAAGCGCTTTTGGCTACTCGCGAAGCGGCTTGGCGGGGCACGCAGAACGAAGGTCTCCGCGCCGGTGCAAAGGGAGGATGGCTCACTGGCGTGTACGCTGCCGGAAAAGGTCGCTCGGTGGGAGGAATTTCGGAAAAATTCGGTGAAGCCACGGGAAAATCCGGCAAGTGCGGCTGTTGTGGTGGAGTGCTGTACAGCAGGCTCGCTGGAGTGGGAGGAAGCCGAAGCTAAGCGGCAGTTCCACTGGAACGATCGCTTCAGAGATGAGGTGGCCCGGGCTATGAAGGAGCACGAAGTAGGTGAAGACACTTGCGAAGAGCTGGACAAGCCGTTCACGCAAGAGGAGGTCCTTGCAAGGCAACGTGCCCTGAATAACCACAAAGCTTGTGGCGAGGACAAAGTGAAGATCGAGATGCTCAAGTATGGCGGCGCCTACATCAATGGCTACTTAACGCAGTACTTCAACTGGATTCGAGAAGCCGAGAGGACTCCAAAAGCTTGGGGCAAGGGAATCATCGTCAATATCCCCAAGGGTGGGGATCCTACGGATCCTGACAACTGGAGGGATATCTCGATTATTAGTTGCCTTGGTAAGCTGTATCTGTCCTTATTAGCTACTCGTCTAACGCTCTTCGTGGATGGCCCGGATAAGCTACGTCCAGAGCAGGGAGGCTTCCGCCCGGGGCGTCGCACTACGGATCAGGTCTTTACCCTTTGGCAGAGGTTGAAGGGGCGTCAGCAGCAGAAGCGGGAGTCGTATGTCCTGTTCGTCGATCTACGCAAGGCTTTCCCGTCTGTTTGGAGAGATGGTCTATTTGAGAGGCTCTGGAAGCTGGGTGTAAGGGGCAAGTTCTGGCGCACGCTACGCAGGTGCTACGAGCAGACTTCGTCGCAAGTGCTAGTTGATGGAGCACTCACCCCCAAAGTACTGGAGGGTGTAGGCGTCCAACAGGGGTCCCCTCTCTCTCCCACACTCTTCAACGTCTTTATGGATGAGCTGTGTGATCGGTTGGCGAGTGCCCTCAAGATCACGGATGTGAAGCGGCTGAACGACATCAAGGCACTTCTATACTCGGACGACGTGGCCCTCATCGCTCACAGTCGCACCGAGCTCCAGAAGATGGTCAATGTTGTGGCCAAGTTCGCGGAAGATTACCGGCTGGAAGTCAACTTGAAGCCCGGCAAGACGGAAATCATGCCCATTTACACGTCGAGCAAGGCGAAACGACCAAGTATCAGGGAGCGAGGTGAGCCCGTGGTGTGGTTTCGCGGCCAGAAGCTTTGTGTCACCAGTCAGTACAAGTACCTGGGAGTGGTTATCACCGACGACCTGAAGTGGAAGGAGCAGGCCCTGCGGGCTACGCGTGTCACTGAAGTCGCCACCGCAGGTTGGTACTCTTTGTGGTGTGCAGGTGAGATACAAGCTAGGTATCGTCTCATGTGCTGGAATCAACTTGTGGGGGCCAAGCTGAAGTACGCCTTCGATGTCTGGCGTGCCCCCGTATCGCAGCTCACCAAGCTGGAGGCAGCAATGCTGCGCCCCATGAGGATGATCCTCGGCATCAGCCCTAAGACAAGCAAGTGGATTACACTCTTTCTGGCGCGCTCTTTGAGTGCGGAGCGTTTGCGGCGGGCGGCGCAACTGAAGTTCTATGGACGGCTGCGTGTTCTACCGGAGAAGCGATTTCCTGTCATCGCATCTCAAGTCAAATCCGACTGGACTGCGGAGGCCGAAGGCGCTATCAGGGACTCAATGGATCTACAACAAGGGCTTCAGGAGCTGCTAAATAGTTCAGAAGGACCTCGAGGGTTGGTGTTCGACTGTGGACAAGTGGGCCCTTCAGCAGGACGTCAAGATGGTGCAGCAACTGATGTGGGACAAGCGAGAGGCAGGCAGCGATCTTACTGATGGCCTGCGAGTCATCCTAAGACAAGTCTTTGGAACTAAGGAGTTCCCAAGATGGGTAGCCCTTGATGATGCGCATTATAATCTGCTTCGGAGAAGGTTGCTCAGCTGCAACAACCGCCTTCGGTTGTACCGCAGCAAGTTGGTCAGTGGCATGTCCCCTCGCTGCTTCTGTTGTCATGATGATGTCAATGAGTCCCTTGCGCACTTCTTATGGGATTGCCCCATGCATGAGGGGAGACGTAAGCAGCTGTTGCTGAGTATGCAGAGGCTCGGTGGCATGGCTGTGGGGGGTGCTGAGGGGGATGGAGGGAGTGAGGAGGGTGGTGAGGTCGTAGGTGGTGAGGTTGTGGTGGAGGATGTGTTGCTTGGGCGGGAGCGGGAGGGCTCTGTGCGGCAGGGTTGGGATGATATGTCGCCTGTGGATCAATCACGATTGTTTTGTAAGCTTTTTCAGGGGAAGTCGCGCTTCCGCAGTAACTTTAGGCTTGCTGCGTTGTTAGGGGTTACAGCGTTGCGTCCCCCTCCAAAGTTGGATGTGTTGTTTGGATCATATGTGTCCGAGTGTTGGTCTGCTAGGGAGGGTAAAAGGGAGGAGCTTGTGGTGGATGATGGGGGCGAGGAGGTGATTGACCTCACTGAGGTTCCATCAGCTTCTGTCCCACCCTCTCCCCCCAAGTGACGTTGATGTTGCGCGGCGCGGCCGTCCGCGCAGTGTGGACGTCCTGGCTAGAGAGAGGGGTTCGGGAGCGCAGCGTAGTGTCTCCGAGTTCTTCTCTTCAGCTAACACCCTCGCATCTAGCTCTTCATGCACTTCACAGCCCCCATCTGCCCCTGCTGTTGCTGTTGCTGCTATGTCTGTTTGGTGTTCTGACAATGCGTTGGGATCGGCTGACCCCGGTGACCCAATGGAGGCACATGTCCAGGATCTGGATCTGATGCTATAGTCTGAGGAAGCCTATTATTATTGTTATTATTATTATTATTATTATTATTATTATTTAGGGAGTACATAGGCCATCGGTCCCTTTCCATGGGCTGATTGGTATAAAGCTCCTAGAGTAATGTTCTATGCCGTCACTTCCTTTATTCCACCGATTGGTGTGGAGACTTTCCTTATGGAATGGAGGACTGGATGCACATGGCCTTTTGGCTCAGCAATTGGCAGACGATACATACATACATATTATTATTATTATTATTATTATTATTATTATTATTATTATTATTATTGTTATTATTATTGTTATTATTATTACTATTGTTATTATTATTATTATTATTGTTATTATTGTTATTATTGTTATTACTATTATTATTATTATTATTATTATATTAGGGAGTACATAGGCCATCGGTCCTTTCCATGGGCTGATTGGTATAAAGCTCCTAGAGTAATGTTCTATGCCGTCACTTCCTTTATTCCACCGATTGGTGTGGAGACTTTCCTTATGGAATGGAGGACTGGATGCACATGGCCTTTTGGCTCAGCAATTGGCAGGAGATACACTATTATATTATTATTATTATTATTATTATTATTATTATGGACACCGTGATAGCCCAGTGGTCAAGTTCTACCATCTGGGCCCTGTCGCCAGTTCGATTCCCGTCGGTGCCACCAGTATTTTCATTGAACATACCGATCCGTCTGGACCAGTATTTTCATTGAACATACCGGCCCGTCTGGAAGTGTTGGAACTGCCCTTGCGGGGGTGTCATTAGAGCTTATCGTCAATTCTTCGTACTCCCCTCACGGGTGAGACGATGGAGGCGCATGTGCAGAAATGCATCAGCCATTGACAGAGAAGCACTATTATTATTATTATTATTATTATTATTATTATTATTATTATTGTTATTATTATTATTATTATCAATCATCATCATTACCATAATCATCATCATTGTTATTGCTGTTACTATCGTTATATTGTTGGTGCGTGCACATGTATTGCAGCCTTTGCCGGCCAAGCACCCCAACGGGTTGAAGGCACTACTGCGCATGCTGACTACAACCATGTCCGATTGCCAACCGAACGGTTCAAGCAAAAACCAAGCAAGATAGTTATTATAAATATTGCTTTCTTCTTATTCTTTAGCTAGTGCGCGTGCTGACTGCAACCATGTAAGAATGCAAACCAAATAGTCTGCAAGCAAAAAATAAGGAATATAGTATGGCTTTCTTCTGCTGCAGCTCTATCGCTTTTGGCTTTGTCGTTGCTGGTAAGGACGATGCTGCACGTATCCGCTGTCAATACAGTTGCTGTCGCCTCATGTTGAGCCGTGATTGTCAGTTATGTTCTTGTTGCTGTTGTTCTTGTTGTTGTCGGTGATGAACCATGGGGAGTAATCCTATCCGAAGCCATTTGAGCGTAATTTCCGTGAATGATTGGATAAAATATTTTTGAGTTTTGAGGTTGTCCTCATGTGCAGTGAACTGCTCTTTTGTGCAAGCGCAGGTCGGCCCAGTGCTTTCCTACAGAAGCTCCGCAGCGCGCAGCGACTTATGAATCTGGTTTTCTCTCTGCTCTCTCTGCTCTCTCTTCTCTCTCTTCTCTCTCTTCTCTCTATCTCTCCTCTCTCTCTCTCTCTCTCTCTCCCTCCCTTTCTCTCTCTCTCTCTCTCTCTCTCTGCCTCTTTGTCTTTCTCTCTTTCTTACTTTCCTTCCTTCATCACTCTGTGTGGTGAATACTATTTTCCACGTTGTACAAAAAGAGGGGTGTGCCCAAGAAGCCGAAAGTGATAAACGAGGGAATAAACAATAATAAAAACAAATCTGCAAGATAAAAAATTAAAAAATGCATAGAACGTTTGCCACACGAATACTTGCTGCAGATTGTGATTGGTTCTGCTGTGCGTAATTAGGTTGCCTTATTTGACACGCAAACACTGCTGGCGCTGTCTTTGCTTGGGGCTGCGCAGCAACTTTGCCTGCTACTGCAAGCAGTGACCTCTTTCCTTAAGGTAAAGACCTCTTTTACCTCTCGGATGATAAAAAGTGATATTGGCGCCTTCAATATCCATTGCAATATTAAGAGCTATGTCAGATTTTTCATGTATGCACATTCAAATTGCAAGTGCAGGATAAAAACATTGTGTCTCCACTGTTCTTTTACTTTCGTATTGATCTATAGCTATTATGCTTCTCTGATTTTATTTGACGCGTGAATTCATGAACGCTCAATTACAAGGACATGCGAGACATGTGACCTGGCTTGCATCAGCCGATCGCATGTACTAAGCAACATGACTATGAACTTCGTCATCCTTAACGGGCTCAGTTCTCAGTGACTCCTTCTCATTCCTCAGGCTCTTAGATACAATTAAAAGTTACTGAGAACGGAACCCGTGAAAGAGGCTAGTACTAAATGTAACTGTCTTATCTCAGCGCCCTAGCTCTCGTCATGGCTCCACGCAATCGACGGAAGAAACGGACCCGATGCTCACTGCCCTGTATCAAGTAGTCCTCAGGATCTTCCTGAAGCATCCTGATCAGGTTGCATCCACATCTATTCCTTGAGAAGCGGTATATTGGATTTACGTAGTAATAGAGGTGTATGATAAGTATGCGTGCATGTTGTTGTCTGGCGCTTATCCTCTCTTGCCTAAGTGGCAGTGTAATTGGATCAACAGTGTCAGTAATTTGTACTAGTAGGCTCGTGCTCTGGAGCTGTTTGCTAATGTGGCCTTGGATATTCTGACCGACAACTTGCCTACCCGAGCCACAAGGCCAGTCGCTGCTATTTTTGATGACATTCAAGAAGCTATATTATCCAATTATCCAGCATTATTCTCATCCTTCTCCGCTAATCGCAGTGCTATCACCATGCCTAAGAATTGTGTCAAAGCCCAGACCAG
>WBZZ01001889.1:137500-145000 GCA_019918135.1 Paulinella micropora
AGGCCACCGCAGTTGCCAGGCCGGGGTCCTGCTCGTCGTCCCCTGGCCTGAAGCAGACCCGCAGTTTCTGGACACACAGGCCTTCTAGGTCCCGTAAGTTGGTGGACAGCCACTGCTTGACTACTCACAAGCTCTGGATGGGGACTCGCCCCCCCCCCCCCCCCCAGGCCCGGCCATAGTGCATCGCTTACCTGTGTCACGTCAATAATCACCTTGTGCATTACGCTGTATTCTCCATCAATCTTTTCACCTTCAATCCGAATGAAATGGCATTGGATTCATTGCAAGATAAGTTTCAGCTCCTGATTTTGGTACTCGACCACATCCATATCCAGAGAATCACTTGCACTAGTAAGTTTGATAATAAGGCTGGGTAGCCATGGCGTAAATCTTTGCTGCTCTATGGTCAGCCCTCCATGGCTTTTGAGAATCGGCGCAGCCGTAGACATATCGCAGTGGAGAATAATCTCAGACATTTTGTTGTTTTTGCTGGACCATGAGTGGTTACACAAGTCAATATGCTGTAGACTTCTCAAAGACAGTAACTTCAGGGGGAAGGGGGGCAGCAAGCTCACTCATAGAGTCTCCAACCCAGTGAGCGCGACAGAGGCGTTGAACCAGACAGCCGCAAATGGAACTATTTTCATCGGCTCAGACCAGATCGACTCAGACCAGAATGCTTCGTTGATTCTGCCATTGAGCATTAGATCTGTTGCGCCTGATATTTTCTTTTCCTTGCAAGCTACGTTCGATCGCGGGGCCCGTTCAAAGGCGGCCTCAGAATTGAAAAAAGTCTGTCCCCTCCCCCCCCCCTTCTCCCCTTCTCCCCCCTGCAGTGGTGTTCCTCGGTCAGCGGGGCCACCAGTCCACGGGCCTGGTCCAGGGCGCCACCGGTTGGTTGGTACAGACGTGACAGTCGTGTGTGTGTGTGTGTGTGTGTACAGACAAGAAAACTCTTGCTTTTCACACAGTCCGGGATCTTAGCTGCGGGAGAGCTCCGGTGACTGGCCAGCTAACCAAACGCCAGGCCACGCTGCACTGTGTTTGCAGGAGGATGCGGTATGGCAGAGGCTGGACGTGTTGGGCGCTCTGACTGCAGGCCTAGCGCGGCGGCTACTGCCGTTGCTACTGGTAGCATTGGGAGAGGGGCTGGACGCGAGCCAAATGCTCCCACCTCTGCAAGCGCTGGTGGTTGAGTATGCCTTACCAACAGCCTGGGATCAGGTGCAGCAAGCCATGAAATACGTGACCGAGCGTGCCCAGCAATAAGCCCGAATGCCAATTCCCTGACTCTTGAGTTCGAAAAAGGCAAAGTGACTCCAAATATATTAAGACCGGAAGTCTTAACCCTTACGAGCTCAAAGTAAAAATGGAATTTAATAATAAATTGAACACAACTGGTCAAGGCTAACCTCCACTTCTAAAGTAGAAAGGGAAGCCACAATTGAACCCAAACAACAAGCCAAAGGGAAAAACCGCTAAAAACGGAGTGTCCCTTTGACACGGGTCAATTGACACGATGTGTTACATCCGTAACCTGCACAAATGCCAAAACATACCACAAACAATAACCCATAAGTGCAATTTCCCTTATTTAGCCATAAATTCCCAGTCACGGGAAAAACGGCTAAATTTCACGGAATTTCCGTGCAATTTTCCTTAACTTCAAACGGTTACTACATACGCTACAAAAGGATCGGGTAAACGCTATTAATGTGGGAGGTTCATTAGTGACTATGAAAACGGAGGCAAAATCTACTCATGGAGTTTTTGTACTTTTTTCTACACGCCTTTTTTTATTGTAAAGAGCACATCTGAATCTACTGGGGGAAAGAAACTGTGACAAAATTTTTTTACTTTTGAATTTGAATTCTGTTGTAAGAGTTAACAGTTACATGTATTTTAAAAAGAAAATTACGTTTTTTTAATGATAAGACAAGGGGGGTGTGAAAATTTGGTGCGCAGTAGTTTAAGCTGCAAACTTTTTAAATCTACAAACCTTTTTGAAAAAGCTTTCCTGGTTTAGGAGGAGATTTTCCTGGAGTTTGTGCTATTTCTGACTATTTTTTGGAAATGATCGTTTTCTGTGGTGATTTGCGGGCAGATCGTGCTAGGAAAAGATAGCAGTCCAGAAGTCAGAAAATGTGCGTTGTATTTCTCAGCTTGAGAATGTGCTCCTGTACTGTGTGTTATGTAAATGAGTAGATAGCATGTGTTCAATTACTTGTGTTTAAGGATTTTTTATATCGATGTGTGTGGACAACAAACCATCTGACTAAAAACAGTGTTCCAGCACTTCGAAAAAAAATATGATCCTGCTTTTTGAATAGGTTTAGCGTTGTAATGTACTACTAATACCCGTTACTCCACCTAGACAATTTACCGGTAATTTGGATAGTCTTAGTCATAGGCAGGCTCATAGGCCGGACAGTTATTAATACCTTTATTACTGACAAGGACACTTTCTAGAGTACTCGCGAATCATAGTCTGGAATGCCTAGAATCAAATGAGTATTACCATTCTGTAAAGGTCATAACATCATAAATTTGTGTGACCCAAAGTCATTAAAAGTCTTTTCTTCGGTTATGGAGTCTTTACCCTTAGCGGGGTAGCTTCCCTAAACTCTGCGTTTGAGTGGTAGATTACTTTGTTTAGCTATTTTTTAGTCAGGAAACAAGTGAAATTCGTTCACATACTTATTAAAACTCATTTTATGTGATACTACTGATTTTCAAAATCTTCATGAGTTTTGGGAGTGTCAACAGAAATTTTCCAAAAACACAAAAAAATGCAACTTGGAATCTCTGTGGATAATGTTTTCGACACTCCAGGTACCTTTTGAAGTGTGCAGAAGTCCTTTTTGAATGTATATTTTAGTTGAAAACAATAAATTTTACTGAAAGCACTCTGGAGGCATCAGACCTGAAATCACTGTTTTTCTCTCAGACAACAGCATGACTTTGAAGAATCATGAGTCATTACTTGTACTATACATAATGCTCCTTCGTTTTTATTGATTGAAACCATGCTCTATGACTTGGAGTTCAGTTCAAGTTTTCAGTATAAATTTTCTGGACATAATATTCACCCTCTCATTAAGTTTCAGAGCCGATTTCACAGGATGTTTGAAGTGCAAAAAAAGTCCGAGTCCTGACATGAATTATCAAGTTCAAGTAGTTTCATAAGGCTTTATTGATAAAAAACGGATTGGTACATCAATCAGTGTATACTACCACCTTCATAACTCAATAACTCTGACTAGAACAGTAACTCTGACTAGAACAGTCGCAAACTATCAAGAAGACATATTTGACCACCTTTTGAAGTACTGCTTTCCAAGGAATGATGTGCAGTCAAAGAGAAAAATTACCAAAGAATTTCTTAAAACATTATCAAATGAGACATGATAAACAAGGCTGCATAGTTAGACTACAGAAAGAAAGTGAATGTAAGAAAAAAAAATAGCTTTCGCTTCCTACTCTCTTTTTGTGTTTTTTGACACTTGGCTTGAATAAAAAAAAAATTTCGATAGCGTTGTGCCATCTGGACACTTTTCCAAAAAATTTGGGAAAATTTCCATCCAATATGGTGAAAAGTTTTACTAAACTTCATTCGAATCTTTTATAAAAACTACTTAATATTTTTCATACCGATTGAAGATTCTCAAAGCTATTCACTTGAACCTTAATATAGTAAAGTTTGATAACTCGAATGGCAAAGCCGACACTAATGAACCTCATAGGGCAATGAAATTACATATGCGGTTAAGTGTAAAATATAGGATTTAAGGCCCTATGGGATTTAAGCTTCCAAGCTTATCCTCATACCCCTTTTTCCTAATACAACATTAAAACCGGAACTTCCATATTGTTCAAAACCGGAAATGTAATACTAGAAGAATTCATCGGATGTCTGGCGTACATGAAAGTAGACGCAAAGAGGGGAAAAGGCGAGAGGGGGAGGAAAGTTTTATTTCTCGGGTACGAAAGAAACAACGGCTATTATCGCGTATACGATCCGGTTGCGAGGAAAATATTCTGTAATGTCAGTGATGTTATTTTGGACGTTTGGATATTGGGGAAGAGGGGGGCATCTAAGTCACTCGAAAGAGATGATGTTGAGGGTGAGATGTTTTCTGTTAATTGGCAACAGCCCCCCACTCCCCTATCGCAACAAATGACCCCAGAAAGTCAAGGAACCGTTTCAGGGGAGGACCCGGGATGAGAGATTCTGGCAGGGGGAGGAAGTCCCCCGGTAGGAACTCTCCCTCCCGCTCCGATCCTTACTCAGGAATTCCCCCCTGAAGAATCACTTCACGCTCCGCAAACTGACGAGGATAGTGAGGCGGACGGTGTTCGTGAGCACGAGTCCGCCCCCCTTAGAGCCTCCGAGTCCCAAAGTTGCACAGCCGAGTGATGAGCAGGGGGGGATAACGAAAGCAAGAAGGGGGCGTAAGCCTAAAGAAAAGCAAAAATTGTCCGGAACGTACGTGGAAATCCCGGCAAGGGCTTTTCGGGGAGCAGTGGGCTAGGTTGATTTACGGGGATAAATGAGAGACGGCGATACGACGGGGAACAGCAACGGCCCCGTCTGCTCCTGTTACCCGTAAATCTAAACGTTTTCCCGCGCATAGTGTCTTGTTTGACGACGGCGTTACAGATAAAATATTAGACACAGAAATCATCAAATGCGCCAAAGTCCCGAAACAGACAGAACCAATACCCGAATCTCGTGAGCAAAAAGCCATAACCGCACCACCACCCTTATCGACCAACAAAAATCCTGATTCTGATCTCAATACCAACGATCCCGGGGTTGAGGTCACCTCAGAATTTGCGTTTGTCGAGGGGGAGAGGGAGAGGGTAGAGATGCAGAGAGCAGCGCATAAACCGGAATGGATATCACACGAACAGGCGGAAATTTTGAGTGAAAACATTATCACGGGAAAGAGGGCTAGGAACGCTCATGTTGAGGTATGTGCCCGGAAGGAACTTGAACTTCCAAAAAGCAATATTAATATTGAAATGTATGCAATATTAATATTGCAAAAAAGCAATATTAATATTGAAATATGCAATATTAATATTGCCAAAAAGCAATATTAATATTGAAATTATGCAATATTAATATTTCCAAAAAGCAATATTGATAGTGAAATGCAAGCAATATTAATATTGCCAAAAAGCAATATTAATATTGAAATTATGCAATATTAATATTGCCAAAAAGCAATATTAATATTAAAATGTATGCAATATTGATATTGCCAAAAAGTAATATTAATATTGAAATTATGCAATATTAATATTGCCAAAAAGCAACATTAATATTAAAATGAATGCAAAATTAATATTGCCAAAAAGCAATATTAATATTGAAATTATTCAATATTAATATTGCAAAAAAGCAATATTAATATTGAAATTGATGCAATATTAATATTGCAACAAAGCAATATTAATATTGAAATTATGCAATATTGATATTGCAAAAAAGCAATATTAATATTGCAATGTATGCAATATTAACAAAAAAGCAATATTAATATTGAAATTACGCAATATTAATATTGCAACAAAGCAATATTAATATTGAAATGTATGCAATATTGATATTGCCAAAAAGCAATATTAATATTGAAATTATGCAATATTAATATTGCCAAAAAGCAATATTAATATTGAAATTATGCAATATTAATATTGCCAAAAAGCAATATTAATATTGAAATTATTCAATATTAATATTGCAAAAAAGCAATATTAATATTGAAAAAATGTAATATTAATATTTTCAAAAAGCAATATTAATATTGAAATTATACAATATTAGTATTGCAAAAAAGCAATATTAATGTTTAAATTGATGCAATATTAGTATTGCAAAAAAAAATAATAATATTGAAATTATGCAATATTAATATTGCAAAAAAGCAATATTGATGCTGAAATTGATGCAATATCAATATTGCCAAAAAGCAATATTAATATTGAAATGGATGCAATATTAATATTGCAACAAAGCAATATTAATATTGAAAGCGATGCAATATTAATATTGCAAGAAAGCAATATTAATATTGAAATTATGCAATGTAAAATATTAATATTGAAATTATGCAATATTAATATTGCTAAAAAACAATATTAATGTTGAAATGTATGCAATATTGATATTGCCAAAAAGCAATATTAATATTGAAATTATGCAATATTAATATTGCCAAAAAGCAATATTAATATTGAAATTATTCAATATTAATATTGCAAAAAAGCAATATTAATATTAAAATGTATGCAATATTAATATTACCAAAAAGGAATATTAATATTGAAATTATTCAATATTAATATTGCAAAAAAGCAATATTAATATTGAAATTGATGCAATATTAATATTGCAACAAAGCAATATTAATATTGAAATTATGCAATATTGATATTGCAAAAAAGCAATATTAATATTGCAATGTATGCAATATTAACAAAAAAGCAATATTAATATTGAAATTACGCAATATTAATATTGCAACAAAGCAATATTAATATTGAAATGTATGCAATATTGATATTGCCAAAAAGCAATATTAATATTGAAATTATGCAATATTAATATTGCCAAAAAGCAATATTAATATTGAAATTATGCAATATTAATATTGCCAAAAAGCAATATTAATATTGAAATTATTCAATATTAATATTGCAAAAAAGCAATATTAATATTGAAAAAATGTAATATTAATATTTTCAAAAAGCAATATTAATATTGAAATTATACAATATTAGTATTGCAAAAAAGCAATATTAATGTTTAAATTGATGCAATATTAGTATTGCAAAAAAAAATAATAATATTGAAATTATGCAATATTAATATTGCAAAAAAGCAATATTGATGTTGAAATTGATGCAATATCAATATTGCCAAAAAGCAATATTAATATTGAAATGGATGCAATATTAATATTGCAACAAAGCAATATTAATATTGAAAGCGATGCAATATTAATATTGCAAGAAAGCAATATTAATATTGAAATTATGCAATGTAAAATATTAATATTGAAATTATGCAATATTAATATTGCTAAAAAACAATATTAATGTTGAAATGTATGCAATATTGATATTGCCAAAAAGCAATATTAATATTGAAATTATGCAATATTAATATTGCCAAAAAGCAATATTAATATTGAAATTATTCAATATTAATATTGCAAAAAAGCAATATTAATATTAAAATGTATGCAATATTAATATTACCAAAAAGGAATATTAATATTGAAATTATTCAATATTAATATTGCAAAAAAGCAATATTAATATTGAAATTGATGCAATATTAATATTGCCCAAAAGGAATATTAATATTGAAACTATACAATATTAATATTGCAAAAAAGAAATATTAATGTTTAAATTGATGCAATATTAATATTGCAAAAAAAAAATATTAATATTGAAATTATGCAATATTAATATTGCAAAAAAGCA
>WBZZ01001890.1:0-20000 GCA_019918135.1 Paulinella micropora
GGGGTAAGTATTGATAATAATAAGAATACCCATTTTTTATTTCCATTTCAAACGGTGGCTTATATGTTAATCCCCGCTTACCACTACCCGCGGGCCGTCCTCGTCCTCGCTTCTTTATTTCTGGATATATGGCCATTTCCTCGGGGTTTTGTGGTTGTTGCGGTGTGTCTGGTTGTGCCGTCATTTTTCTTATATATATGTTATTATATTTTTATATTATTATAATTAAATATTTAATATGATTTTTTCTATATAGAATATTTAAGCCGTTTTTTTTTGATAGGTATTTTATATAATATTTATTTGAAATAATTATTTAATTAATTAATTTTAATCTATACAAAAAAAAATATAATGGTTATTATATAGCTTTGATGATGATGAAACAAGAACACGTAGAGCCCGATACCCTACACCATAGGGGGGCCGACCCTTTAAAAGAAAATAAAAAAATCATAAAGACGCGGGGGGCGGTTAGATACTATGACAAAATGAAAACAAAAAAAGAAGATTACAAAACGGCAACCCCCGATGAACTTTATGACATTTTAAACGAAGCAAAAAACCCGACCATTTACGAAAGTATAGAAGACGGTATAAAACCTTATGCGGATTATGAAAAAGACTTTAAGACAAAAAAAGAAATGGAAGCAAACAAAGCAACGATTAGAGAATTTATAATAAATGAGTTTGGGCGGGTTTTTGGATGTAGCCCCGATAAAATAGCAGTATTAGAAGCACACGGAAAAAAGGGCCGTTTATGGCGGTTATCTTATCATATGGTAGCATATGAGGCCCCGCCGATGGCTGACGGGTTAGAGGTTAAACGACTTATAGAGGCCGACAATAAAGCGGGATTTGATGAGGCCCCATATAAAGCTTATGGCCGAAGACAACTTTTTAGAACTGTTTTAAGCACCAAAGAAGACGAGAACCGACCATTTATAAGGACCGATAAACCATTAACAAAAGAGAATTTTAAAGAGTGTTTAATATCGGCCGTGGGCGAATATGAGATAAATGAAGAAACGGAAGACACGGCCCGAGCATTGATAAACGGGGGGCAAATAGAGGCAGACCCGACGGGCGAACACACGGGCGACCATAAAGAACAAATAGACAGGGCGGAACAATGGGCCGACAACAAAAAAAGGGAAATCAAAAACGGAGGCCTTTTGCTTACTAAGGCCGATATAGAGGCAATACAGGCGGGCGAACTAAAAATAGGTTTATCAATACTAAAAAAAGCTTTTAACGGGTTAGAGAAATACAGGCCCGACATATTCAAAAATATAGGAGGAGTTAAAGACATAATAAAAAACGACGACGGGACATTATACATATTTTTCAAGAGGTTGAAGGCGGGATATTGTAAAACACATAATAGAACCCATACGGCGGACAACTGCGACGGGGTTTTTATAAAAAAGGGGTTATGTTTTTATGTTTGTATAAAACAACCCATAGGGCATTTTTACCCGCTTTTTAAAGTTGAAAAGGAAATAAAACAAAAAGAAATAATAGAGAGAATAACAAAGGATAAAACAAAATTATATAATAACACGATAGAGCATTTTATAAATTTATACGAATTTGAAAATATGAAACAATCCCGCGAGAAGTGGTGCGCAGATGTGCGGGGGTTGCTGTCTGCTATGGCGGTAGAGAAGAAGGACCGCCGACAGTTGATAGGCCTTAGAAGCAATTTAGGCACGGGTAAAAGTGTGGCCCTTATGAAGGCTATTAAAAAATACACGGACGAGCACCCAGACGGCAAAATATTAATAATAACACAGCGAATTATTTTAAGCAAACAAAATGCCCGAGAACTAAAAAAATTAGGCTTCTTTTGTTATCTGGACCGCGAGGGAAACGAGCTTATAACAAATAAAAAGAGTATAATTCAATTAGATAGCCTTAATTATTTGAGCTGGAATATTAAAAACGACCCGATAGGGCTTATTATAATAGACGAGGCCGACCAGGCGCTGAGACATTTAAACGCGGACACATTCAAGAACAACCCGAAAGCCGACCACAATTTAAAAACCCTTTATGCCGTATTGAAAAATACTAAAAAATTAATTCTAATGTCTGGAAACTTAACGGCCGACAATGTGAAAGACTGGGAGCAGATGGCGGGCGACAATTTAAAAACAAAGATATTTATAAACGACAGCCGAGCACACTATAGGCCATTTAAAATACGGATGGGGCAAAATAAAGAACAAATCATAAAAGACATATGGGGCAGTCTAGACAAAAAAGAACGGGTTTATTTAGCTTCAAATATTAGTATTGATAAATTAAAATCTATATTTGAATATCTAACAAAAGGCCGAAATATTAGAGCCCTTTTAATTACTACGGACACAATAAACGAGCCCGAAGTTAAAGAAGCCTTAGAAGGTAATATAAATGAAGTATGGAGCGATTACGATTTTATAGCCGTTTCCCCGTGTGTTCAATCTGCGGTAAGTTATGATACAGAGAACCATTTTAACAAAATTTATGGATTATTCACGAACGGAAGCAACAGCAGCGGGGACGCCTGCCAAATGTTAAGGCGGATTAGATACCCAACGAGCAACGAAATTTTAGTAAATATAGACCAAATAAACATAGAACGGCCGACGAATTACGAGGACATATTAGCGGGAATTTATAGCGACCAAGACGGACTTTTAAAAGGGTTAAAAAAGTTTTTAGAGCTGCGAGAGCTAGACCCGAGCACACTACGGCCCGCTGTTGATACTGCTCACCCCTACCCTAAATTAGTAGCAAAATTAACAGCACAGGACAACCACGACAAAAACAATTATTTAGAAAACTTTATAAAAAACCAGATACTTTACGGCAATACGGTAGAAAATATACCAGACGAAAACCAGGAAGAAAACAGAGAGGCAATAAAAACAAACTTAAAGACGACCGAAGCCCGATTAGAGAAAGAGCAGGCCGAAGAACTGGCGAAGGCTAAGGGAATAACACAGGAGGAGGCCGAAAAGATATTTAAGAAGGCAAAGGCACAACCCGCCGACATAACGAAAGAAGATAAAGCACAAATTAAAAAATATTGTTTAAAAACCGCTTACAAATTAGAAAAATACCCGACCGCGAGCGAATGGTATATAGAATATGGAGACGAAGCGAAAATTAGACAATATAAGAATTTAACGAGATTTTATAATAATAATGTTTTTAGCTTTGATAACGGGTTAGAAGAAGTTAAAGAGAGTGATTTTTATCAAGCTTATAATAGACTTAATAAGGATGAAGACGGAGTAATTAACGACGACGGCAAAACCTGGGCAATTAAGAGTATAGGAATAAAAGCAGAATACAATAAACAGCATTTAGTAATAAACATATTCAAAAAATTAGGTTTTGAAACATTCCACGACGACCAAAAGATAGGCCGAGCCGACTTAATAAAAAAATTAAAAGAGATACACGAGGAACATTTAACGAACCCGCAGGAGATAATAACGAAATTAAAGAAGGAACGGCGAAAGGCCCAGGCGATAGCCGATTTAAAAGCAGATAGCAAAACATTTTTAAACCATATCTTAAAATTTATAAACGGATTAACGGGCGACTTATACGGGGTTAAAGTTGTAGCAACGGACACACACAGAAAACATTATAAGTTAGAAGGCCCCGTTAATAAATCATTCATAAGAAATAAAAATAATGATTTTATACCAGTTTTAGGAGATACAGCGACCACGGAAGACCCCTCCGAACCGTCTATAATGGAATGTATGGAACAGTTAGAAAAACTAGTTTTAGCAAAAAAAAGAGCTTAAATAATTTATGTTTATATATTGTGTTTATATATTATATGTCCGTATATTGTGTTTATATATTATATGTCTGTATATCGTGTTTGAATATTATATGTCCATATATAAAAAAACACGGGCATTTTTTGATGTTGTTTAAATATGGGGGTTAGCAGTGTTTAGAGCCGTTTTTAGATATGAGCCGACCGACAGTTTTTATTATAGAAAGATTGATGGCGGTCGGCTCATTGTTAAAACTAGCCTTTTAGAGTGTTTAGGGCCGTTTTTTGATATGGTTGAAAAATGGGTGTGTTTTTTTTTGTAGTGGGTAAAAAAAAGCAGTTAGAGTGTTTAGGACCGTTTTTTGATATGGTTGAAAATGGACGAGTTTTTTTTATGTCGTCGTCATCTTCATTTTTATATTAGGGTAGATATTTTTTAAAATGTAAAAAAAAGGGGTTGAATATTAAAAACCTTTGACAGATTTTTAGGGAGATTACGGCCAACCGACGGCGAACACACGACCGACAAAAAAACACAGGAGCCGACCGACAGCCGACCCCTAAAAAGGGGGATAACGGCCAACCGACGGCGAACACACGACCGACAAAAAAACACAGGAGCCGACCGACAGCCGACCCCTAAAAACGGGGGATAACGACCCGCAGACCCATAAAAACACAGGGGGGGGGGGGCAATATTAAACAATTACATTATTTTTTTTAATTTGTTTTTTCTATATATAAAATTATTAATCAAAATATATAATCTAATTTTCTAAAAATGGCAAACATAGACCGCCCGCCGAATGAAAAGATTATAGCCGACGGCAAAACGACCTATATTAAATATTATCCATACATACACAAAGACTGCAATATATCATATAATAAATTTACATTCACGAAGCCGAACAAGCAACAGGAAAAGAAGCAGAAGGCGGACGACCGACAAAAAAAACGGGACCTATTAACAACAATACGAACGAAGCTAAGGGCAAACAACAAAAGCTTAAAAATAGCCGACTTAGAAACAATAAACAATTTATTATAGGTCTATTACCTCCTCCTCGTTGCAGTCTTTGATAAACTTTTTTTTAATATGGTAATAACCGCATATCGGCTTTTATCTTGCTTAGCTCGTGTTTTAACTTCTACGATTAACTCATACACACAATTTTTTTTAACGGGGGTAAATCCGATTTTTCACAACGAACACTGATAATATTATTTTTTGTTGTATAAATGGGCAGATATGTGTCGGGCACGATTTCGCCTAATTTCTTTTCTATCTTTGTTAGCTCGTCGCAGGTTTTCTTGTCTATGGTTTCATTCGTGATAAAACACAAATTGCCGTAAATGTCCTTTTTAAGATATTTCGCCGAAATCGTTTTAGACATTTTGATATATATTATTAATCAAAAAAGTTTATATAGAAAAAATATTATTTATTTATTATCTCATATTTTATATAAAGAAAAAAAAACGGGCAAAAAATGGCTAAATACGAATGTTTGAAATGTGGGGACAAATTCAAATCGTTAACGAATTTTGAAGTCCATTTAACAAAAGAACAAAACGACGACCTAAAAGAATATGTTCAAAATTTAAGGCGACAGCTCGCGGAACTCTGGGCGGATTATCACGAACTCGCGGAAGTTTTAGAAGCAACAATTAAAAAGGCTAAGCAATTTAAAGACGAAAGAAACGATGCCTATTATGTTATAGACCAGCACAGAAAGCGGGGCATTTATATAGATGACGAATTTAAGGCGGACGATAAAAACCCCGTAATATACCACATACCACGAACAGGGGGCATATTTTATATTTTTAGTCGTAAGAGCTATAACCGCTTAAAGATTAAACACGATACGGGGCAAATTAAGAAAATAGAAGGAATACAGGACATATTAACCACAAAAGAAAAAGAATTAAAGAAGCTACACCGAGCAAAAAGCACCGATAAAGACAACTTAGAAAAGATTAAAAAATTATATTCTACGGCACTAACAACTATAAAAAACAATGAAGCAACGATAAAGGATTTAAAAGCAAAAGTCCAAAAAAAAGGACAATGAAACGGCAACAACCGCGTATGTCCATAATTGGTGTTTAAATCTTATTTTTAGTTTTATATAATCTTAGAAAGATATTTATTTATATTTTTATGGGTTGTTTTTGTTTTCCTGCCTTGTTTTATTTTCCTTTTTTTTGTTTTGTTTTTTATGTCTAAGATTATATAAAACTAAAAATAAGATTTAAACACCAATTATGGACATACGACCCGCACAGCAACCGCCCGCACAGCAACAAACCGCCCCGCCGTTAATAATTGATACTTTTAAATGTGCTATTAAAACTTGTAAAAAAAAAGAAGTTATTTTAGATAATACGGGCGCCCCGTTTTTACTGTGTAAGGCCTGCTTAACACGGGCCCGCAACGTATCGCCAGAAAAAAGGGCCGAATATCGTGCCACATATTACCAGAAGCACCGCGCGAGGCTATCCGCATTAAACAAGGCAAACAGAGAGCGCCGAAAGCTAGAAGAGGCGAAACAGACCGCCCCGCAGATATCAGACGAAGAAGAAGCCCGCATAATACGAAAAGCCGATTTTATATTAATTAATCAAGTTTCATTAATAATAAAGAACATTGAACACGAGCAAAAACAGATAAATATTTATAAACAGAAATTAGAGCAGTTATTAAAGCACCTAGTAGAACACCACCAGCGGGGCCGTTATCTTTGCTTAAAAGAGGATTACCACGAGAGGATAGAAGCTATAAAGAAATATGACCAATCACGACGAAATATTATCAAATATCTTGAACCGCTTAAAAATTCTTTATTCAATACAGCAGACGAACAGCCCCGCAGAATTTAAAAGGCGGTATGAAATAGAGTTTCTATTGTTAAAATACATACTGCGGGCCGAATACGGATTGTAAAAAATGTTTTACTGTTTTAAAGATGTCGCTAATGTTTTTTCGCTGGTGTATCGGCCCACACTTAAAAGAAATTGATATAGTTTATTTTTTTTCGGATTGCTTCTTTAATCGCTCACTTCGTCTTAAAATCGGCTCTTCGTTGTTCTTCTTTCTTGGTTTCATTTTGCCCGCCTCGTGTGGTTGTTTGCCTTTTGCTATATCGCTTATAAATTTCGCTTTTATACTTCCTACCCGTGCAAAATCTCTAATTTTCCTATTGCTTATATTAATCTTTCTGTCCTTCATTGCTTTTATTATCGCTAAGGCGTCTATGACATCTTTTGGAAGGTTCGCATTCAGCCCCGCTACCTTGTCCTCTAATGTGTTTTATTTTGTTTTCTAATTTGTCCAGTGCTTGCCGTGCTTGTGGTTCGGTTGCTATTGCGGGGGTCCGTGCTTTTATGTTGGCATAATTTCGGCTGGCTTCGCTTTCTTCTACGTGTCCTAAAACCTTACTTAAAAATATGCTTCTGTCCATATTCGCGGGGGCGTATTCTCTATAAGCTAAGGCCCCATATATTTTGCGGGCTAAATGACTGCTAGCTTTTTCGTCGTTGAATAATTCCCGCATTCGTTTTGCTATTCTCGCATCGTATTTATTTGTTAAAGCTTGGTTCGTTTTTTCTTTGTCTTCGTCTGTCAGTGTCTCCCGCACTGCTTGCCAGGCCGTCCGCATATCGTTATGAGA
Source organism: Paulinella micropora (assembly GCA_019918135.1). Classification (NCBI taxonomy): domain Eukaryota; phylum Cercozoa; class Imbricatea; order Euglyphida; family Paulinellidae; genus Paulinella; species Paulinella micropora. The sequence goes on from WBZZ01001890.1 coordinate 7,465, forward strand.
AATATGGATTAAGGGGACTTCAATATTAGATATTGCCCCCTTCTTGTCTTTGGCTACTTTATCAATAACTATATAATTTTTCTGTTCCTTGGCTTCTGGTGGTGTGCTTGTTATTCTTAATACTTCAATTAATCGGCGCCCCGTGGCTAATTGTAATAATATTATAAGGTCTGTCATTTTTTTTGACTTGTTCAGGGTATCCATAATTTTGAAAACCTCTGCGGGCTCATAATTCTTGATTTCTTTTAAATTCTTGTTTCGCTGTTTAATTTGTGTTGTTGCCTTTTTGGTTCGTTCTTCGTCCGTTAATTTTAATTCTTTGTTAATTTCGGCTTCCTTCGTCGGGTGCTGTTCTTTGAAAGCCTTTCTTAACCTCGTTAAATAACTGTCTTTCGTATTTACTTTTTCAATGTGTTGAAGTGTGCTTAAAACCCATTTTAAATTTTTCTTTAAATATGTTTGATTGCCTCCTTTTTGCTTTATAAGGTCTATTAATAATGTTATAAGGCTATCAGAATAATTTTTAGTTATTGCCCTTATTTTGTCTTTAAGCTCTTCATCGTCCTTATAATCTATGGTTTTGAAATCCATTTTTCGCCGTGCCTCTTTTCCTCCGTGTCTATATATAATGTCTATATATTTTTTTGTTTAGAATAAAAATAAATATTTGTCCGTATATACAACAACAAAAAAAACACTATTTTCAATTATTACAGCCTTTTTAAACAGCCCCCGCCTCGTCTGCTGTTGGTTGCTGTAAATTAGGACCGTATAACCTTATTAGGGTCTCTTTTACGGTTGTTATGTCTAATTCTTTAAAAATTCTGGTTAGGGTTTCAAATTCTTCAATGCTTAATTTTTCCCTTTTGCTAAAAAATGCCCGTCGTATGTCGTTTATCTTTTTCTGCTTCTTCTCCGTCGTTTCTGGGCTTTCTGTTCTCGTCTTCTTTTTTCTTTCTGGGTGTCTTTGGTATTTTATGGTATGCTTATAATATCGGATTTCGCCCTCTTTATTCTTTCGGGGTAAGTATTGATAATAATAAGAATACCCATTTTTTATTTCCATTTCAAACGGTGGCTTATATGTTAATCCCCGCTTACCACTACCCGCGGGCCGTCCTCGTCCTCGCTTCTTTATTTCTGGATATATGGCCATTTCCTCGGGGTTTTGTGGTTGTTGCGGTGTGTCTGGTTGTGCCGTCATTTTTCTTATATATATGTTATTATATTTTTATATTATTATAATTAAATATTTAATATGATTTTTTCTATATAGAATATTTAAGCCGTTTTTTTTTGATAGGTATTTTATATAATATTTATTTGAAATAATTATTTAATTAATTAATTTTAATCTATACAAAAAAAAATATAATGGTTAATATATAGCTTTGATGATGATGAAACAAGAACACGTAGAGCCCGACACCCTACACCATAGGGGGGCCGACCCTTTAAAAGAAAATAAAAAAATCATAAAGACGCGGGGGGCGGTTAGATACTATGACAAAATGAAAACAAAAAAAGAAGATTACAAAACGGCAACCCCCGATGAACTTTATGACATTTTAAACGAAGCAAAAAACCCGACCATTTACGAAAGTATAGAAGACGGTATAAAACCTTATGCGGATTATGAAAAAGACTTTAAGACAAAAAAAGAAATGGAAGCAAACAAAGCAACGATTAGAGAATTTATAATAAATGAGTTTGGGCGGGTTTTTGGATGTAGCCCCGATAAAATAGCAGTATTAGAAGCACACGGAAAAAAGGGCCGTTTATGGCGGTTATCTTATCATATGGTAGCATATGAGGCCCCGCCGATGGCTGACGGGTTAGAGGTTAAACGACTTATAGAGGCCGACAATAAAGCGGGATTTGATGAGGCCCCATATAAAGCTTATGGCCGAAGACAACTTTTTAGAACTGTTTTAAGCACCAAAGAAGACGAGAACCGACCATTTATAAGGACCGATAAACCATTAACAAAAGAGAATTTTAAAGAGTGTTTAATATCGGCCGTGGGCGAATATGAGATAAATGAAGAAACGGAAGACACGGCCCGAGCATTGATAAACGGGGGGCAAATAGAGGCAGACCCGACGGGCGAACACACGGGCGACCATAAAGAACAAATAGACAGGGCGGAACAATGGGCCGACAACAAAAAAAGGGAAATCAAAAACGGAGGCCTTTTGCTTACTAAGGCCGATATAGAGGCAATACAGGCGGGCGAACTAAAAATAGGTTTATCAATACTAAAAAAAGCTTTTAACGGGTTAGAGAAATACAGGCCCGACATATTCAAAAATATAGGAGGAGTTAAAGACATAATAAAAAACGACGACGGGACATTATACATATTTTTCAAGAGGTTGAAGGCGGGATATTGTAAAACACATAATAGAACCCATACGGCGGACAACTGCGACGGGGTTTTTATGAAAAAGGGGTTATGTTTTTATGTTTGTATAAAACAACCCATAGGGCATTTTTACCCGCTTTTTAAAGTTGAAAAGGAAATAAAACAAAAAGAAATAATAGAGAGAATAACAAAGGATAAAACAAAATTATATAATAACACGATAGAGCATTTTATAAATTTATACGAATTTGAAAATATGAAACAATCCCGCGAGAAGTGGTGCGCAGATGTGCGGGGGTTGCTGTCTGCTATGGCGGTAGAGAAGAAGGACCGCCGACAGTTGATAGGCCTTAGAAGCAATTTAGGCACGGGTAAAAGTGTGGCCCTTATGAAGGCTATTAAAAAATACACGGACGAGCACCCAGACGGCAAAATATTAATAATAACACAGCGAATTATTTTAAGCAAACAAAATGCCCGAGAACTTAAAAAATTAGGCTTCTTTTGTTATCTGGACCGCGAGGGAAACGAGCTTATAACAAATAAAAAGAGTATAATTCAATTAGATAGCCTTAATTATTTGAGCTGGAATATTAAAAACGACCCGATAGGGCTTATTATAATAGACGAGGCCGACCAGGCGCTGAGACATTTAAACGCGGACACATTCAAGAACAACCCGAAAGCCGACCACAATTTAAAAACCCTTTATGCCGTATTGAAAAATACTAAAAAATTAATTCTAATGTCTGGAAACTTAACGGCCGACAATGTGAAAGACTGGGAGCAGATGGCGGGCGACAATTTAAAAACAAAGATATTTATAAACGACAGCCGAGCACACTATAGGCCATTTAAAATACGGATGGGGCAAAATAAAGAACAAATCATAAAAGACATATGGGGCAGTCTAGACAAAAAAGAACGGGTTTATTTAGCTTCAAATATTAGTATTGATAAATTAAAAGCTATATTTGAATATATAACAAAAGGCCGAAATATTAGGGCCCTTTTAATTACTACGGACACAATAAACGAGCCCGAAGTTAAAGAAGCCTTAGAAGGTAATATAAATGAAATATGGAGCAAATACGATTTTATAGCCGTTTCCCCGTGTGTTCAATCTGCGGTAAGTTATGATACAGAGAACCATTTTAACAAAATTTATGGATTATTCACGAACGGAAGCAACAGCAGCGGGGACGCCTGCCAAATGTTAAGGCGGATTAGATACCCAACGAGCAACGAAATTTTAGTAAATATAGACCAAATAAACATAGAACGGCCGACGAATTACGAGGACATATTAGCGGGAATTTATAGCGACCAAGACGGACTTTTAAAAGGGTTAAAAAAGTTTTTAGAGCTGCGAGAGCTAGACCCGAGCACACTACGGCCCGCTGTTGATACTGCTCACCCCTACCCTAAATTAGTAGCAAAATTAACAGCACAGGACAACCACGACAAAAACAATTATTTAGAAAATTTTATAAAAAACCAGATAATTTACGGTAATACGGTTGAAAATATACCAGACGATAACCAGGAAGAAAACAGAGAGGAAATTAAAACAAACTTAAAGACGACCGAAGCCCGATTAGAGAAAGAACAGGCCGAAGAACTGGCGAAGGCTAAGGGAATAACACAGGAGGAGGCCGAAAAGATATTTAAGAAGGCAAAGGCACAACCCGCCGACATAACGAAAGAAGATAAAGCACAAATTAAAAAATATTGTTTAAAAACCGCTTACAAATTAGAAAAATACCCGACCGCGAGCGAATGGTATATAGAATATGGAGACGAAGCGAAAATTAGACAATATAAGAATTTAACGAGATTTTATAATAATAATGTTTTTAGCTTTGATAACGGGTTAGAAGAAGTTAAAGAGAGTGATTTTTATCAAGCTTATAATAGACTTAATAAGGATGAAGACGGAGTAATTAACGACGACGGCAAAACCTGGGCAATTAAGAGTATAGGAATAAAAGCAGAATACAATAAACAGCATTTAGTAATAAACATATTCAAAAAATTAGGTTTTGAAACATTCCACGACGACCAAAAGATAGGCCGAGCCGACTTAATAAAAAAATTAAAAGAGATACACGAGGAACATTTAACGAACCCGCAGGAGATAATAACGAAATTAAAGAAGGAACGGCGAAAGGCCCAGGCGATAGCCGATTTAAAAGCAGATAGCAAAACATTTTTAAACCATATCTTAAAATTTATAAACGGATTAACGGGCGACTTATACGGGGTTAAAGTTGTAGCAACGGACACACACAGAAAACATTATAAGTTAGAAGGCCCCGTTAATAAATCATTCATAAGAAATAAAAATAATGATTTTATACCAGTTTTAGGAGATACAGCGACCACGGAAGACCCCTCCGAACCGTCTATAATGGAATGTATGGAACAGTTAGAAAAACTAGTTTTAGCAAAAAAAGATCTTAAATAATTTATGTTTATATATTGTGTTTATATATTATATGTCCGTATATTGTGTTTATATATTATATGTCTGTATATCGTGTTTGAATATTATATGTCCATATATAAAAAAACACGGGCATTTTTTGATGTTGTTTAAATATGGGGGTTAGCAGTGTTTAGAGCCGTTTTTAGATATGAGCCGACCGACAGTTTTTATTATAGAAAGATTGATGGCGGTCGGCTCATTGTTAAAACTAGCCTTTTAGAGTGTTTAGGGCCGTTTTTTGATATGGTTGAAAAATGGGTGTGTTTTTTTTTGTAGTGGGTAAAAAAAAGCAGTTAGAGTGTTTAGGACCGTTTTTTGATATGGTTGAAAATGGACGAGTTTTTTTTATGTCGTCGTCATCTTCATTTTTATATTAGGGTAGATATTTTTTAAAATGTAAAAAAAAGGGGTTGAATATTAAAAACCTTTGACAGATTTTTAGGGAGATTACGGCCAACCGACGGCGAACACACGACCGACAAAAAAACACAGGAGCCGACCGACAGCCGACCCCTAAAAAGGGGGATAACGGCCAACCGACGGCGAACACACGACCGACAAAAAAACACAGGAGCCGACCGACAGCCGACCCCTAAAAACGGGGGATAACGACCCGCAGACCCATAAAAACACAGGGGGGGGGGGGGGGGGCAATATTAAACAATTACATTATTTTTTTTAATTTGTTTTTTCTATATATAAAATTATTAATCAAAATATATAATCTAATTTTCTAAAAATGGCAAACATAGACCGCCCGCCGAATGAAAAGATTATAGCCGACGGCAAAACGACCTATATTAAATATTATCCATACATACACAAAGACGGCAATATATCATATAATAAATTTACATTCACGAAGCCGAACAAGCAACAGGAAAAGAAGCAGAAGGCGGACGACCGACAAAAAAAACGGGACCTATTAACAACAATACGAACGAAGCTAAGGGCAAACAACAAAAGCTTAAAAATAGCCGACTTAGAAACAATAAACAATTTATTATAGGTCTATTACCTCCTCCTCGTTGCAGTCTTTGATAAACTTTTTTTTTAATATGGTAATAACCGCATATCGGCTTTTATCTTGCTTAGCTCGTGTTTTAACTTCTACGATTAACTCATACACACAATTTTTTTTAAACGGGGGTAAATCCGATTTTTCACAACGAACACTGATAATATTATTTTTTGTTGTATAAATGGGCAGATATGTGTCGGGCACGATTTCGCCTAATTTCTTTTCTATCTTTGTTAGCTCGTCGCAGGTTTTCTTGTCTATGGTTTCATTCGTGATAAAACACAAATTGCCGTAAATGTCCTTTTTAAGATATTTCGCCGAAATCGTTTTAGACATTTTGATATATATTATTAATCAAAAAAGTTTATATAGAAAAAATATTATTTATTTATTATCTCATATTTTATATAAAGAAAAAAAAACGGCAAAAAATGGCTAAATACGAATGTTTGAAATGTGGGGACAAATTCAAATCGTTAACGAATTTTGAAGTCCATTTAACAAAAGAACAAAACGACGACCTAAAAGAATATGTTCAAAATTTAAGGCGACAGCTCGCGGAACTCTGGGCGGATTATCACGAACTCGCGGAAGTTTTAGAAGCAACAATTAAAAAGGCTAAGCAATTTAAAGACGAAAGAAACGATGCCTATTATGTTATAGACCAGCACAGAAAGCGGGGCATTTATATAGATGACGAATTTAAGGCGGACGATAAAAACCCCGTAATATACCACATACCACGAACAGGGTGCATATTTTATATTTTTAGTCGTAAGAGCTATAACCGCTTAAAGATTAAACACGATACGGGGCAAATTAAGAAAATAGAAGGAATACAGGACATATTAACCACAAAAGAAAAAGAATTAAAGAAGCTACACCGAGCAAAAAGCACCGATAAAGACAACTTAAAATTATATTCTACGGCACTAACAACTATAAAAAACAATGAAGCAACGATAAAGGATTTAAAAGCAAAAGTCCAAAAAAAGGACAATGAAACGGCAACAACCGCGGACGGCTCGGAAGACGAAGCGGACGACACGGACGACGACACAGCAGACAATACGGACACGACGGCGGACGGCCCAACGGCTACAACAGTAGGCACGACGGCGGACAGCTCGGCCCACGATACAGCCAACACCACGGAAACCACGGCGGGCATTACTGCGGACGACAAAAAAATATTATATGACTTTGAAATATTAAACAAATTCTCTAAAAACCTTATTTACGAAAGAACGGGACGAAAACCCCTTTATATTTCTATATACTACCTAACAACCCTAAGGGGCCTAGACTGTTATTTTTTAGAAGTGTTCGGCATATCGCTCGCGGACTTCATAGACATATTCAATAAATTAAAGGCTAAACGGCTTACCATAGCACACCCGCCCACAAAAAAATTAGATTACGATATAATAAAAACCGTTATTAATTGCTATCAACACATAAAATAAGATTTTGTATAAGCTCTTTTATGCGGTGGTTAATGGCCCTTACTAATAGCTCATTATCACGGCCCGCCGTCTTTACTAGCTCGCGGTAGCTGTTGAAAATGCCCTCTAACTCCTCGGTTGGGTCGGTGTCGTCGCCGTTTAAGCGGTCAAGGGTTTCATTAAAAACATCAACCCTTTTTTTGTTTTTGTTCATATATCGGCACGGCTCGCAATTCTTAAACTGTTTCGTTTTATCATTCAAAAAATCGCAACCACACTTGAAGCAATTTTTAAAAACCAACTTCTCGGCCGTCGCTAAGTCCCCCGCGGGGTCGTCTATGGTCAGCTCTAAATCGTCGTCGGCCGTTGGTGGTCGCCTCGGTGGTGGGGTTCGCGGTCGGCTCCTTGGTGGTCTCGGGGTGGGTGTCGCGGGTAGCGGTGGGGCCGTTAATATGGAAATCTTTTTTTATATTATCATTAGCGACAATTAACACGGCAACGACGGACAAAACACCGCCAACCCGATTTGGTAAGAAATCCACGAAAGACGAAAAGAAGGAAAACGAGGCACACAGAAAAACCAAAAATCGTAAATTTTGTTTTTGTGTTTTTTTGTCCAGACAATGGACGAGGCCGAGGCGATAGAGGCGCGAGTAATGAGGAGCAAGAAGGCGACCACAGTTGAAGACATTGAAGCTGAAATTTTATTATTGAACGGCAAGCACGAAGCAACACAAAAGAAAATTGAAGCATTACAGAAGAAAAAAAATACAATTGAAATAATGCGACAAGCCTGGGAAACACGAAAACAACAAGCACAGCGAAAACGAAAACACGACAAACACGAGGAACAACGGCGACAGAAACGACAACGAACAGACACAGAATTTAAAAAATATTGTGAATGGATACGAAAAGGAGGGGCAAGAGGACTGACAGCAAAAAAAGAGACATTGGACAAAATGGATAAATTAATTATGGCGGGGCACACACACGAAGAGGCATTAAAGGCAGTTAAGCTTTAAAATATTAAACTATTTTTTTTTGTATATGTGCTCCGCGGGGCACACTGTTTTTTAAGGTTTTAAGCAGTTTAAGGTTGTTTTTTTGTTTGTTCGTATATCTGCGACCCCCTTTTTAGGCCGTTAGAGCTGTTTAGAATCTTTCCCAGCAGAGTATATATATATATATATATATATATATATATATATATATATATATATATATATATATATATATATATATATATATATATATATATATATATATATATATATATATATATATATATATATATATATATATATATATATATATATATGTATATATATATATGTGTGTGTGTATATGTATGTATATTTATATTCTATATATATACATATATATATATACATATATATAGTTCTGGTACTAGTGATAAAAATGCATATATATGCTATTTCGATAATTCGAATTCTAGTATTTCTATATCTGGCGATCCCCTGTCATATTCTCGTGTTCACTTTATGGCTAGTACTAGTACTAGTAGTAGTATGAAGCTGACACACTAGACATAATACTAGTAATATTATATTATGCGGCGAGCCGATACTAGTAAACTAGATAAAGCTGCATTTATGGGTAGAGCCGGCCCGGCGAGACCACATAAATTAGCCGGTTTGATCGGCGAGTCGTTTATGTACATACACTTTTACTAGTTTTATGGGTCAGCTCTATCGAATTTATTACCCACAAAAGTTGTGCCACAAATATTTCGTATTTGCGTCATTTTTGTCAACGTAACAAATAAAGAAATTTTGGCATTTGGAAGTCTGGATAAGGCGCTATTCGCGCGAAGTTAGGCCGGCCAAGCTAGTCTATCAGAAAAGAAGAAAAGCGGGTCTGTTTGCTCAGTCAACTTGGCACACGACAGATACAGGCAAAGCAAGAAGAACTATGAACTACAAGAGAGCCATTTTCTCTCCGTGGTGGTCAACGGAGTTGTGAAGCCTGAAAAAAGGGGTTTGGCAGCGGCATTGAATTGCTTTGGTTTGACTAAAACTCTCAAGCCCCGTCGAAATATTTTCATGGAAAATAACCTGTAATCTCCTTACTAACCTTGCCTTGTCGAGCTTATCCAAACCAACCACAAGAGGATGTAATGCTTACTCAGAAGCGCTGGAAGATTCGATGTCATACATGAATCAAGTGAAAAGAAGAGAAGGGACAGGCTGAGAAGAGAGCAAATGCAGAAAGAGAGAAAAGAGCAGATAACATGGTCACGGTCATGCAAAGTTCCCGCACTGCATATCTTTCGCATTGCTATCTGAACAACAACAACTACTAACAACAACAACAACAATAGTGTATGTGCATATATATGTAATAATATCCTTTATATTTGTATATATGTTAACGTTGTATGTATGTGGTTGTATTTATATTTAACAACTAAAAACAACAACAAAAGCAACAGCAGCAGCAGCAGAGCAACAACAACAACGACAACAACAACAACAACAACAACAACAACAACAACAACAACAACAACCTTTTCAGTGGACTTGCTCCTCTCTCGAGGCTTGTCTGCGCTCCTCACCGCTTTTCCACTTCTCCCTCTCATGCTGTTGTTTTACTATAGAGCATGCTCTTCTGCTCCTTTTCCTCTTTCTTTTTTCTTGTCTTTCAGCTCTAGAGTCCTATAGTACAGTGAGACATGCTCTGGCGTCCCGAGTCGGCCGGGGATGATTAGACATCTACTTGTCTTTCAGTGGGTTCAAGGCCGTTATCCATGCACCATCATGCCACTGGTTTAATTACTGTAATTAAATTTACAACAACAACAACAACAACAACAACAACAACAACAACAACAACAACAACAACAACAACAACAACAACAGATTTAGCTTGCTCGTTTCGCTATTTTTCCTCTTCCCCCCTCTTGTTGTTGTCGACTATAGTTCATGCTCTATTGCTCTTTCCTTCTTTCTCTATTATTGTTTTTGAGCCTTAGAGTTGTATAGTAGTAGGAATAAGCTCTGGCGTCCGACGGCCGGGGATGACAGCGAAAGTCTTGCATTGTCAGTTATTATATTTTTTGGTCGTTAGCCACACCATCTGATAATTGGTTTAAGTTATTAATGTCAACAACAACAACAACAACAACAACAACAACAACAACAACAACAACGACGACGACGACAACAACAACAACAACAACAACAACAACAGCAGCAGCAGCAACAACAACAGCAGCAGCAACAACAACAACAACAGCAACGACGACGACAACAACAGCAACAGCAACAACAGCAAGAACAACAACAACAACAGCAACAACAACAACAACAACAACAACAACAACAACAGTATATATATATATACCTAGCACTAGCACTATAGTAGTATACCTAATATACTAGCTATAGACTAGTGAAAGTTTCAAAAACTTCTGTTTTTTTATTTTATTTTTATTTTTATTTTCCTTTTCCATAGAAAAACAGGGCGGCCCGATTTCTTCCACTACAAGTACTGAATACCGGTACCATCACTAACTTTTTTTAGTGATGAGCACTACATTTTTGTAGTGATGAGCACTAAAAAAAGTTAGTGCTGGATCACTTAAAATAAGACAAAATTGTGTTAGTGATCATCACTACTGCATCCTGTATCCTGAATGTAGTGATTTCAATGTCATCACTACGCTTGACCCTAGATTCTTCCTCATCATTTACCGAGGTAGTGATGAGCACTACCTGAAAATGGAAGTGTTTTCTGTTTTAACAGGCGATCGTTATGTAAAAATTTAGCGATTTTAGTGATGAGCACTTAATAAATGATAATCACTAAAAAGTGAGTGCCAATCACTAAATATTTAGTGACTGTCACTAGCAAGCACTGCTAAAACTTGATTTGTGAAAAATTAAAAAAAAAATAGTGATGGTCACTAAAAAAATGTAGTGATGATCACTAGAATCACTACAATTTTTGAAATTATGCATCAGTAAAATCTAGTGATGATCACTAACAAATTAGTGACGCGTTGACCACCACGGAGAGAAAATGGCTCTCTTGTAGTTCATAGTTCTTCTTGCTTTGCCTGTATCTGTCGTGTGCCAAGTTGACTGAGCAAACAGACCCGCTTTTCTTCTTTTCTGATAGACTAGCTTGGCCGGCCCTTGCCAAACTTCGCGCGAATAGCGCCTTATCCAGACTTCCAAATGCCAAAATTTCTTTATTTGTTACGTTGACAAAAATGACGCAAATACGAAATATTTGTGGCACAACTTTTGTGGGTAATAAATTCGATAGAGCTGACCCATAAAACTAGTAAAAGTGTATGTACATATACGACTCGCCGATCAAACCGGCTAACAAATTAGTGACGGTCACTAGCAACAGTTTTTTAATGTATCTTGCCGGTGTCTGTAGTGATCGTCACTACAATATGAATGTGCATCACTACAACATGAGTGCCCATCACTTGCTCGTCACTGAATGATACATACTGAGGAAGAAAATTTTTTAATAAATCGACGAAACGTAGTGCAGATCACTAGAAATCATTGTGTCACAAAACAAATTAGTTCAAACAAAAAAGTTGGTAGTGATGATCACTACATTTTCGTAGTGCTCATCACTAACCAAGTAATGATAGGTAGTGATGAGCACTACAGTGGTGTAGTGCTCGTCACTAACAAAAGATAGTGATGGTCACTACACCATCGTAGTGCTCATCACTGCATCCTGTTAGTGATGATCACTACAAATGTAGTGCTCATCACTACTGGTGTATTGCTCATCACTACATCCTGTTAGTGATGATCACTATACAAATGTAGTGCTCATCACTAACCGGATGTAGTGATGAGCACTAACTGTTATTAGTGATGATCACTAAATATGTAGTGCCCGTCACTAACTGTTGTTAGTGATGACTACTAAACACCTTTAGTGCCCGTCACTACTCTTGGGAGTGATGGAAACTACAGTTATTTAGTTCTCATCACTATACTTGGCTGGTAGCAGTGACTTTACTTGTAGTGAGCCATCGTCACAATAATTACTTAAGTGACCGTCACTACAGTCATAGTACTCATCACTACACAAAAATTAGTGATTACAACTACACGCTTAGTGATGATCACTAATTTCTTTGTAGTGGCTATCACTACATGGTTAGTGATGATCACTACATTTTTAGTGACTTCCCGATAGCCGAAAGCAAAAAACCTT
>WBZZ01001890.1:27500-57500 GCA_019918135.1 Paulinella micropora
GAGAGAGAGAGAGAGAGAGAGAGAGAGAGAGAGAGAGAGGGAGGGAGAGAGAGAGAGAGAGAGAGAGAGAGAGACTTTCGGGCCTTTCTCCCAGTCATCCCATGCGCACTGATGCTCGTTGGACCACCCTGTACCACGGCTTCATCCCAAAACAAGACAGCTGAGTGGCGTGCTGCTCGAGCGTCGGACGTGCGACAACATGACGAAGGTCTTCGTCCGTTCCAAAAGCCTCACCATTCTCAAAGTGTCAAGTTTGATAATTAAATGCATGCCAATGAATCCCTGCCTTCGATTCTGTGCTGGATATCATGGTTGATGGAATGCACGTTGATGAAATTGCCGTTGCGCATATTGTTGCAATGACGTCGGATGACTCTGAAGGAAAGAAACATCCCAAACACAAGCCCCTGCCAGGTCAGCCAAAACCTGTACGCAGAGAGCGTGATGATTCCATTCTGCCTGATTATATGCAAGAGGCAGTGGATATGTTGGAAGATGGTAAGGATCCAGCACCAGCACCTGATCAAGACATTCCTGTGGTTGATCTTGATGCGTTATATGCGAGTGACAGTGAGGCTGAACAGAAACTGCCAGAAGCAAGACAAATACTAGAGGTGAATCTGGAAACGTCAGATGATGAGGCGGACCAAGGTGGGGTGGACTACATAGCTAGGCCTGACGCTCCTAGTCTAAACGAGATTTTTGCGGCCCCGGACGGTGAGGAAAGTAATGATAGCGATGCTGAGTACTTCTTGGATCAGCAGGAGACAGATGTAAGAAATTCATTAAATCCAGCAACATTTTAGACACAATCTACCTTTTAAATCAAGACACTGATTATTAAAAATATCCCAGTGACGCTCATATTTCACAGAGACAGGGTACAGATAACTTTAATATGATGTTGAATTTAACTAGTTCCAGTCACTATGACCTTAGTGATGGACACTCACAAGGTAGTGATGGGCACTAGATTATGACACTTAGTGATGAGCACTAGACTTTTATTAGCTTGAGCGTGTACTGATCATCACTAAGACTAGTAAGACACATTTTAAACAAGATTACTACCCTAGTACTCGTCACTATGAATTTTATCACTAACTTTTTTTAGTTTTGTAACACATCACTAACGTAGTAATGATCACTACGTATCATAGATCACTAGCGTAGTGATGATCACTACGTGTTTCATCACTAACTTTCATCAAGATCACTAAGGTAGTGATGATCACTACGTATTTCACCACTAACTTTTTCATTTTTTTCACTAATGCAAATATGTAGTGATCATCACTACCCTCATCACCAAGTAAAAAATAGATTACTAAGCTCATCACTAACAGCTTAGTGATGCATCACTACGTACTAAGTGATGATCACTACTTTCCGTATTTGTAGTGTTCCAAGTGGAATTTATAGCGAAAAAAGGTTGTGTTTCCGCAAAAAAGAAAGGCAGGCCCGTTCAAAATATTCTTCTAGTAATCTTTCAGGCCGGCTCCGCCGCTAAAAAAGTTGTTAGTTTTCTGTGAAGAGATCACGGACACACTTGGCTACGATATACTTTTGAAGACAAAAATATGACAGTCTAGACAGTGCGTCTATAGCTGGTCTAGCTAGTATGGAAGTAGCCTATTAGCTAGATTAATATTAGAAAAAAGCACACATGGGGATCGCCCGTCCTAAAGTGTTTTTTATTTTTATCACATGCACTTACACTAGTTACAAACTAGGGAAAGTTTAATATATATATATATATATATATGTATATATATATAACCTTGCGGTTCGTTTTTTCCAAGTGGAATTGATAGCGAAAAAAAAGGTTGTGTATGCAGGCCCACCCGGTATATAATGGCATTACTCTATGTTCCTGTCTGTCGGTTATCATTGGCTTGGAGAGTACGGAGTCCCTTCTACATTAGGTATTCCTCATTCTTGGATTCTTTTTATTTAAAGAGATAATTGTACAATTATAATTCATGGAGTGACTGCTAACAGCTATTGCCTAGGGCTAATCGCTGGCCGAGGCAGTGACCAGTGTCTGGGGTTGTAGTCTTCATGTCGTTAGATAGACGTTTATATAATTAAATACTGAGTCACTGCAACAATGGAGTCCCTAATAAACACATAGTTACGGGGTATGGAAAATTTTCCTCGTTGCTCGGAAATTTTTGGGTATCTCTGGCACGAGAAAAAAAAAATCACAGATTCGAAGATGCGACATGGTTTATTCATGGAGAACTTGACATTTATTCATGATTTTTGGATGTTTTTGGATGAATATGTGTTGGGAATATACATTTCTTGAGTTGCTTTTGGGTTTTCATGTGTTTGGGAGGATGAGCAAGGGTTGGTCGTTCTTCCGGAAGGAGACTGGTGACCTTGTTACGATAACTATCGAATTCAGTCAGATATTCGATCTTTTTCATCACTATCTCTATCTTGACAAGCTCAGGCTACGGGACCCTCATGAATGTCTCCTGATCGGCTATATTACCATGAAAAAGAGTTAACCAAGGTCTCACATCTTGAACCTTGTTGGGGTAGGAGTAGTCAAAAAAATCTTGACGTTCCTTCCACTTGACGAGATCAAGTCCATCATATCTCTTCCTCAACGCCATGAAGCATTCGACTCCGTCTGTGCCAGCCGTTCTAATAACCAACATCGCTTCCTTGTCCTTGTTACAGGACTGAATTAAAAGAGAAAATATGAATCGGTTATGCTTCATCTTTCTTCTTTCCTCTACCTGCTGATAGTATCTGTCTGATGCTAAAGGGGAAAGAAGAGGGTTTGGTTTAGAAGCAGCAGTCAGAATAGGGACTCCAGCAGACCCTTTTCGTTCAGCGGTCGCTGAGGTAGAAGAGGAATCAGGTTGAGCAGGGCTAGGAAAAGGACTGTCTTTCTGTTCCCGTTTAATAGATGAAGCGGCACTGGAGGAAGAGCTACTAGTAGCACTGGAGGAGGAGCTGCTAGTACTGTGTTCCTTTTTGACTACAAAAGGAGTCTTCTTACCTCCCTGATCCTGATCCTCATCCTCACTGTCTGTGGTAGGTGAGAGCAATTGTTTAATAGGTGGTGTATCGGGGGGTTCAAAAGAGCTCACCTGTTTTGCCTGTAAAAATAAAGGGTGTCGCCTGTGGGGGGGTAGCTCCCCTATTCCCAACGGGTCATGGATAGCCAATTAGCAAGAAACCCGTACTCCCAGTTATCCCAGTCTGGGTATTTGCTATTGAATGGTGGGGGATCCACTTGAACCCTTTATGTAACGACGTCTCAAACATGGGGTAAGCCATGTTCTGGACCAAAGTGCGGAAGATAGGAGTTAGACTCAACTATCAATCAATTCCTACGTTTGACGTCCCAAACATGGGGTAAGCCATGTTCTGGACCAAAGTGCGGAAGATAGGAGTTAGACTCAACTATCAATCAATTCCTACGTTTAAGTAGAAATGGGTAAATTATTATTAGGGATGAAGCAGTTTGGTGTGTCTGCGCTATGCTGTCTAGCCACAAGACACGTTTGAGGTGGGTGTCTTCAGCCAGCCCACGACATGTTGTCGACTGCCTGCTGCAGGTCGACCCTTGCACTTATCTGTTGAAGGCCTAATGCCTCTCCTTCCAGACTTTGTGTAACTGATTAAAGCTGCTGACGCAGAGTTCGCTAATCAAGGCTCGATAAGCTGTTAGAACACTATTATTAATATTATGACCTATGATATCTACAATACACAAACAGCAGTACTAGAGCTTTAATAAGAAAAGGCGTCAACAGAACACACCGCGTAACTTGACTGGCAGGATCGTAAGTAATGGCTCTACCGACACCGTAACTCTGATACCGTTATTCCTTTTTCATTTCCAATGTTACCCGGAGTTACCGTTACTAGGGTAGTTGATTTGTCATAAGGACTGATAGTACCAATTCCACTTAAATTATTTAGTAATATAGCGGACACTATATTTTACCACTCTAGTGGCAGTATTAACTTAATCAGTCTTTGTAGAAATTTCTAGATAAGCAGTCGGTAACTGGAGTACAGTCATTATATTTTCCTTCCAGCTTATTTGAAAGTTACGTTACGCTTATCTTAGTTTTGTGACGTACTGTTGTCAGAAATTTTCTTTATTAAATTTGCCTTCCCTCCCTGTTGGTAGCTGTGTGAGACAGGACCGGTGGACTCTGAAAGGAGGCGGTAAAGGCATCTTTAATGAGCATGCTTAGTTGCTCAAAGGTTGTGAGCCTTGAGGCCGATAAGGGAGTCAGCTTCTCACTGAAGCAGACGTTCAACTTGAGTGCAATACCCATCTTAGATGGGAACAAGAGAGGATACTCAGATTTCAAATACAAATTACAAAACTATGCTGAAGGCATTAGTGCCTGGCACGGGGAATGTGTGGAGCTAGCCTTCGCCCACCCTACAAAAGCGGTTAAATGTCCCTATGACCACGCCGAGGCGATGGATCTAGAGGAGAGGGATTTGCCTGACGAACCGGAGTCAGAGGACACTCCGGACACAGAGTCAGAGACAGAGTCAGAACAGAGACACCGACAGATGAAGACAAAACAAGACACGGTAGTACAACGATCCATAGAGATAGGTCACGCACAAAAGAAGCATTGCAAAAGCCTAAAGATTGGGATAAGATTGATAAGGAGAATAAAAGGAAGTGGCGGGAGAAGCACGCGAAGAAGCAGAAGAGAGAACTAAGAAGACAGACGAAGAGAGCACACTCCTTAAGAGTGAAAGCAGTACAGAAGAAGAAATATTATGAAAAGATGCGTGCCTTGCAGCTTGTGCTCTCTGTTGCCTTTTCGCACACTCTTGTCGTACAATACCTGAGGACCAATTGTCCGATAGAGATGATAGAATTAGTCAGGGCCAAGTTTGGTTCGGTGGGAGGTGTGAGCAAACATATCAATGCTGAGAGGAATGAACACATCTACCCAAAACCAGGGACAAATGTAGACACCTGGTTAAGCTACTACCTCGCATTCAAAAGCGAAGTAGAGAGCTTACGAACTCATCCCTTTGAAGAGGAAGAGTTAACTCGTAAACTGCTTCAAAGGCTGCTGGCTAAAAAACCTGCCTTTGGTAGCGAATACGAGGCTAACTACTTCAATCTTCCCGCAAACCTAAGACCTAAGCATGATGACTTATTTAGAGTGCGAGGGATAAGTGGGAGATATGGAAGAAAGGGAAGGGGCGTAGGGAGGAGAGCAGAGAGGACGACGAGAACAGGAGACGAAGGAAGCAGAAATGACAGGAGACAAACCTCATGATGGATGATCAGGATGACGAAAAAGGGGGTGGGGGTAAGACAGGTAAGTTGAGAAAGAAGAAAGAATGGTGGCTGAAAGTCACCTGCTATGCTTGCGAGAAGGTGGGGCATACAAAGGCGTATTGCCCGAAACTCAAGAAGAAGCCCATAAGCAGGAAGAAGAAGAGAAAACCCCCAAAGGCAAAAACAAAAGGGGCCAAAACAAAGGCAAAGGGAAGAAAGACATAGCTCTTTTAAGGGAAGAAGAGAGGAAGGATGATGAAGAACAGGGGGGCAAGAGAGCGATAGCGATGCGCTTCTCTTCATTATAATTATGGGGGGTGATAAGCCCGACGACCCTGGGGAGGTAACCCCTGACGACAATGGTGGGGGGAGAGCGAGCGAAGATCAGAGTGATTCTGATCGATGTGGTCGTCCCCCGCCGGATGGCCCTAGCTTAGGGAGTCCCTTAGCAAAGGCTAGTCGGGTTGAGGATGCGTCCCAACCTAACATCTCAATCAACCGCAGTCGTCAGCTAACAAGGGCAACCCCCCCTACAACAATTCCCTCAGAGTATGAGGAAAACAAAACCCCCCTGCCCAAACCTAATAAACCCCCTCTGCTCGTAACTAGCTATAGTCAATCCCAGCCTAGGTCCACTAGATGCCTGGGGGAAACAACAAAAACAAACCTGCAATATTTCTCTAGAGAGGAACAAAAGGGGATAAATGCCTTGCAAGCAAAGCGGTTGGTTTTCGGTTGTTATTGCGGCTATCATGCCAAAAACCAGGACGATGAGTTTCCCTGGATTGACTTATCTGTCGATCCCGCAATTTGCCCCCCACAATTGCAAGTCCCCTTATTACCCGGATGAGCTAGGTTTGTTAGCTGCAGCTGAGGAGATAGGAGAAAACGAGATTGCACGTGCATGCCACCTCACAACTCCAATAATAAAGCAGAGACTGCAGAGAGAGAGGGAAAGTGATCATGAGGCGAGAGGGAAGAGTAGTAGGGCAGAAGTGAGGGGGATTGGCAAGAGAGACAGTGCACCACAACCACAACCCACGCCTAGTCTTTATCTGTCCACTACTGCACAACATCAGAAGAGTCAACCCCAAACTTGGATACACTGAATGAGTGTGGGAGACCATCTGGTCTACCCAGTGCTGGTGCAGGAGGCAAGGAGGGCAAGGAGGAGGCAACGGCAGTGGCAATGGAAACAACGCCACCACAACCAGGTCCCACACTCCAAGCATCAGAACAAACACCTCCCATCACATTCAAAGACATTGCACTTATTGCACAACAATTTACAACAACATGCATTAGAGGGAGCAATGTGAGGGTAATGAGTCTCAGTAAGTGAGGGTGAGCTTGTGGAAGACGAGTTTTTGTCTGATGTGGTGAGGGCGATAGAGGGGGTGTACATATCTCACGCATCCCGCACCACCATCACACCACCAGGGGGGCCACGAACATCAACCACCACATCAGAATCATCCACCCCCACCAACCACCACTAAGTACTCATTAGTATTAGCCGGAGAGGAAGGGAGAAATAGGAAGAACACGATAGTGCAGGATTGCGGGTCCTCTAGGGACATAGCTTGCAATGCGGAAATGCTTCACGACGTTAAGTCTGTAGCTCCCATAAGTCTAGTTACCGGAAACGGCGGTGTCAGATAGACAGACAGGGCATAGCCAGAGTCACACGCATCGATGGACAAGGTAAGCCAGTAGTAACGGTGTCGAGACCCATGTTGCTCGACACCAGGCTACCTGTCAATATTGCGTCGACCGGCCGGATGGACCATGTCCACCACCGGGCAATCCTCCACCAGAATGGACAGCTAGTCATTCTAAAAGACCCCATACGCGTAGATGAGAAGTGTGTTAGTAAGGGGGAAACTTATGTCCACTCTCTTGTACAGGTGGGATGACGAGTTTGACAGTCCTCTGGACGTCAATACACGTTATGAACCGGTGGCGAGAGAGAAAAAGAGGGGGTAGGAGGGGAGGGAAGCCCCAAAAAGGAGAGAGTAGAGATTATGCAAAAAGAAGGCAAAACGGGGGCAGTGACGCTATATTTCTCCTATCCCCGCAAGCCTGGTAAGATTAGGAAGGTAGATATAGAGTTGTTTCACTATTGCAATGGACATTATAATATAAAGAAGATGAAAGCTTTAGCAAATGCATTAGGCATTAAGTTAGTGGGAGATGAGAGCAAGGTAGCTTTTTGTGTGTCTTGCATGATATGCAAGGCAAAGGTGTTAGCTAGGTTTAAAGTTAATAGAATATAAAGGGCAGACAAGCCTGGGATAGTTTTGCACATAGACACAGAAGGACCGTGGGCTACCCGTTCTATACACGGGAAGTACTACAAATTTGGTGTAACAGACGATTACTCACTTTTTATTAAGGACTATTATTTAGCCCATAAGAATGAGTGGGTAGATTGTTTCAAGCAAGCTATAGCGTTCTATGAGAGACAGACAGGAAATAGGGTGAGAGAGGTGAGATGCGATCAGGAGCTTGATGTAGCAACAGAAGTTATAGAGTGGTGGAAGCCTATCCAGTCCATCTGGAAGACGTCAGCCACTGGGGATAAAGATGGTAACTCCATAGCTGAAAAGGCAAATGATATAACCGCCGGGGCCACAAGGGCAATGAGGCATCATGCAGAGCTGCCTCTAACCTTTTGGGCCGAAATGGAGCACGCCGCCACTACGATACACAACATTTTACCGGCCACCAGTGGGCCGCGTAAGGTTTTGTCGCCATACGAGCAGTTGCTCGGCCGGAAGCCCATAGTCACTCAATTGAGACCGGTAGGCAGCATGGGAGTTACATACACTGGTAAGGGTAGAAATGATAAGAATCGCTAATTTGGGTGCCGGAATCACTACTTTGGGTTAGGCTAAGGCAAGAAGTTCAGAACTCGGACGAACTTGTATAAAATGTTAGAATCACTCAGTCCTGTTTACGTTCAGTGCAGCGTTTGATAATTTCATACCTTCAGTATATTTCAAGACAAAGTGAGCTCCCTCACAACAGGACACCCTAAACCATCATTACCGAGTATTTCTTGAACAATTTTCTGTTGCTGTGATCAGCGTCTCTTTGCATTCTGGTCTTCACACATTAAATTTCTACTTTTTTATTAACTAAACTTGGGTGAGAAACATAAAGAGATCAACACTGCCGGAGGCAAGTATCAATTGTGAAATCCTGAAGAAATGCTTCAAAAATAATAAATACAGTTTTGCTTTTTTTTCAGTTCCGGGGCTTCAAATTTTGATACAAAACGTTTTTCCTCCCAGGAGAGTTATTACAAGCAAGCAGTTCAGATTCGAAATCCAAGGAGTAATTGACGCATGCAGAACATTTTTCATGTGCTGCAGATGTCAACTACACCCATCAGCTATTCAGTATTGATCCGAGTGGTACAAACTTTGAAGCAACAAGTATAGTTTGTCCCAACCGGACTCAATCAGCAACTTCCCAGGAAGCTGAACAGTAGCATTTCCTTCCTTAATGTCTGGGCGTAGTCATCGACGTTCCGGAGTCTCATCAGCGAGTCTGGCGGAGTTTATCGATAGACAAAATCAAGTGAGCTATCAATAAACCCCGCCCTGCTAGTAACGCAGCAGCCTATCGTACAACCTTTGTAAATCTTCTTATGTTTGCAAAGGATATACGACTAGCTAGTATCATCCGCCGAAAACAATGAAGCGAATGGTTCAAGTCGAATTTTTTTCTTCGACTAGACCATCCGCGTCCAAGCAGCATGGATTTCTCGTTAGAATTGACGGCTACGGAACATTTTTCATGCGCCGTAGCTGTAAAATCCATCAGCAACTTTTCCACGAAACAATATTCTTCGCTAACCACAGCGGTGCGTTATCTACAAAGTCTTTGGACAATCTTTTGTCCAAAAACAAGATAGAGTGCCAGCAAGAAACGTCGCCAAGAGGGGTGCATCGGCAGTTGTTGCGATTCAAGATTGAAGTACAACATCAAGCGATGCACAAGAAACAGTTCATCCGCAGAGAACCAAGCTTCTTGATTTATGGAATTCTCCTGCCTGCAAGATAAATACATTTCAGTGATGAAGCTGTGCTTGTGGTTCGTAACGTGGCACTTCCCCGGGAAAGTTCACCATGAGAAGTGTAATGAGGAAAACCACTCGATAGTGTAAGAACCAACAGAGTGCTGTTTCGAATCATTACAGAGTATTTTTTGACAAATATTCTGTTACATAGTGTCAGCATTTACTTCAAGCTATGTAACATAGTACTTTTCAAAAATTACTATGTAATGATTCGAAACAGCACTCTGTTGGGTCTTACACAGTCAAGTGTTTTTCAAGCAGATATTCAAAATTCTCGGAAACTTTTGTCCCACAAGTACTGGTTCTGTTAGTTTTTGAATTTCTTTTATGTCACGTTGAGGTTTCTGTTTACGACTTTTCATCGTTTTCGAGACGTTGTCCTCCTCACTGTGTACGATTTCAAGAGGGAAAGCAATTATTTTCTTCCCTTGTTCAGAGTTCTCTCTCTCTCTCTCTCTCTCTTGAAACCTTCCACTTAGTTATGTACCTGGACTTTTAAATCTAATGCATTGTTTTTCAAAAAAGCTGGATTTAAAAACTATGTTTTGGATTTCCGAAGGAGTTTTTTTTCGGTGGAGCTGGATATCAACCTAAGCACACATGCAGACTTCGGTTCGTGTCTATAGGTTGACATTGGACTTTTAAGAAACTGGTTGCGACCTTCCGAAGCAAAGCAGCATCAACCTTAGTGTGGAAACTTCCTCTATTGCTGAGCGTTGATGTATGTAACTGTTCATGCACAGGAATTGTTGGGCAAGACTTAGGATCTCTGGAAAAAAAGGGGAAAAAATTCATTTAGTCTACCAAAATTTAATGAAAAAGTTTTACTTTCGCTTTTGCTTCTTCTGGTTTAAGTTTCTGCTGCCCTTGTCGCTGCTGCTGCTGGCGATCGCTTGGCCGGTTGATGCTGAAGCATGTCGTCGTTTGTTGCTTTTTTTCTGTTTGGCAGCTTTGGCTTTCTCTATCAGGGCTTCTATGCCGGCTTCTTGCAGACGAATATCAGAGTGACTACATTTTCTTTGAGAGTGTGCTGCTTGGTCAACAGTTCATTTTGGGATCCCCAGTGAACTAATGCCGCCAACTGTTCACCATTTTTGTCAGTCAATGCAATATTTTCGTCCGGCGTGATACGAAAGCGTACATCCTGGCTGACGTCGGCGCCTTGCTTCGTCAGTTTCGCCATCAGCTTGTTCATTTTTTCCGTCAGCTTTTCTTGTTTTTGGTAATACTTGCCCAAAACAATGTCTTCTTCCTCTCCGTACCAACGAACTCTCATCCATGTCTGCCTGCGCAACCTGTTTTCAAAGAGCTTAATAGTCTTGAAAATTGACACAGGCTGCTTCGCCGATGCTTCGTAATCTACCTTCGCCACAACTAAATCATTCACTCTTATATACTTTCTTCGTATGCGACTAAACTGTTTTTCTGCTGGTCCCTGCGGTGTGCATTGCCCTGATTAGGCCGTCCCCAGTCAGGTCTGCGCAGGTAGAATTTTTGAAGAACAAGGATATCTACTTGGTGAGCGTTTTCTTGGTCAACGCAACTAAGCCACCCGACCCTGCGGGTCGATCCTCTGTCTGATCTTCGGAAACAGCGCGTAAGTTCGCGGGCGAAACGCTGCGGGTATTTTGCTGTTCAGGTACAACCGCGGGCTGGATATCCGCCAAAGTGTCATCTTCATAGTCAAAAGGTCCAGGGGCATCGTGATCTGGAAAAGTATGCAGTGGCATCCTTTGTGTGGGAGGACCTGGTTCTGCCCAATGGTGGGGCAGCGAAGGTTGCTTTCGTTCGGAACCTCGTGCTTGTTGCTGCTCCAATTGATCCTCTGCGCGATCCTGTAGGAAGTTGCAACAGTAACAGAGTCATGTTAACCATCATTACCCAGTATTTTTTCGATTTGGTTCTGTTCTAATGTTGGCAAAAGTCCATTAGTGTTGTCGTGAATATGTAACAAAGAACATCGCATAGATTTACAACACAAGAGTTAAGCGTTCCTGCAGCAATTTCCATGACTAGAATGACAAGGAGTCAGCGCTACCTGTTGACTCATCAGAAGTTTCCGATAAAATTTCCAAGCTTCGACCCCGCAGTCATCTTCATTCAACTCTAGATTCGCAGTACAAGAGGTTGATTGAAGGTGTTTCATCAAATCCTTTTGCAGTTGTTCCTTTTGTGCAATGTTGGCTTTGCGAGTATCCTGTGGCAGTTTGCTGCTGGTATTGATCTCCTGGCGACTGCTGATCAATGTGAGGCACACGGAGCAAGTACCTTCGTGCAGATGTCGTTGACGACGACGCACTTTCAACCAATATGCAAGTGTTTTTAAGTCAACACGACGTTTTTTTGGTCGTACTACAGTACCTTCACCAGCGGGAGCACGACGATCATAGACATCATCGACGTCGTTGTTGGAAAACATCGGAGAGCGAGTCCTCGTCGTCCGAGATATTCTCAAACGTAGGTAGGTACTGCACGACACGCTGTTGTACATTCAGCTCTTGTCGCACAGCGGAAATGATGTTACAGATTTCACGGTGAGGAAGCGGCTGCGGCGGAACGACGAATAGTTTGCTTTGGAGCCTGAGCATGAGTTTGTCCTGGCTGCGAACCCAATCGTGCATGCGAAGCCAATCCTTGGTATATAACCAAACGACACCGTCGTCGTCTTTGTCTTTGATGTCAAACCTAAAACCGTGAATGTTTCTGGATCCTGCAAAAATCTTCGGGTTGAAACGTTGCACAGCCCTGGTGGAATCGTAATCATACAACCGTTTGAAGTTCACGATCCAACATCGTTTCAACACGCAACTGTAAATACATTCGTCGGGGAGTGCTTTTTCACAATACTTGGCTAGTTCGTGGTAGGTATGGACTGGACAGCGACGAAGAAATCGAGAAATTAAAGAAAACTTCTGGTCCACATCCGCGTGGGTGTGTCCGACAGGAAGAAAACTGACCTCAACAGTTTTGAAAAGACCGCACTGCACCAAGGAAGCAGCCCAAACAAGCAGAGAATGGGTCTTGTTGTCTGCGTTTGTAGTGTCCATCTGGAGAAAGAGATTGGGCGGCAGTCTCCCGGTGGAATCCGCAAGGAAACGAAAAGAATCCATTAAGACTGTCATGGTGGTGCAGTGTGCGGGATATCAGCTGGGGCGACGTAGCAGAGTGCCTTTACCATGAACAACCACAACAATCACTCTCGCCGCTGTACTCGCGTTCCCGTGGTTCTCGTTGCGCTCACGCTTCCCTTCTGCGTAAGGAACCGCGGTCTTGGCCTGGTCCATGCAGTCGATATTCAAGCTAGCGTAGCGTGTTGGGTCTGCCAACGCTAAGCTCTTGTGGTGAGCATAAACTCGTCTTTCCTCACGCACTTCCTGGAAATGAGCCGATCTTTCCTGACGGATTTTTTGCAATTGAGCAAGAGTCTCCGCTTTGGTCAGCTTCTTGTAGCTGTCATCACATTGCTTGCATTTATTGACAGGGGGATTCTTCAAGATGTGTAGCTGCTTGAACCTTGAGTGTCTGACTTTGGTTCCGTTCCAAATTTTGTAGAAAAGGTCCCTACTTTTCTGCCAATCCAGGTCCAGGTGCTCAATGGCCGCTTCTTTGATTGCCGTCTTCCAGTATGCATGCTTGGTGTCGTATGGCATGTAAACCTTCTCGGATGCTGGATCTTTCTCCCCCATATCATGCTATGCAGAACAAAAGCAACAACAGACTGTTGATTGTTACATTTACATGCAGAACTGCTACTGTGACACTTTGGTACTGTCAGGCAATACGGTTTGGGTTAAAAGTTTTCAATGATATTAGTTTAATATCATAGAAAAGATTATCAACATCAAACAGAAAGTTAAAAAAAAAAAAATACTGCGTAATGCTTAGAAAGGTTACTCTGCCACTAAAAATTGTTCTTGAGAAATGAATACGTTCCAAGTGAGCTGACGTATGTACCATGAGATCGTCCAGGAACTTGGAAAAGAACATGGTCTTTCGACCATCCTTTTGCGTGTCAATGTCGCTTCGGTAAAGTCTCCTTGCGTTGGGGGTTCTCAAGCTGAGGTTATTGTATACGTTCCAGCGGTTATACACGTCGTGCGCAAAGGTGGCAGAAAGGAAATTGCGCAATGAGAGCAGTTTCAAGCTGTTTTTCTATTGCTTTTCTTGTTACGATTGGACCGCATCAAATCAAGAATGACTTCGCTCTGAGAAACGCGTGGCAAGGAAAAAAAACGAGGACGCTTCAAAGCAAGACGATTGATGAGCGCTGGATCCTGATCTTCTTCACTGAGGCAGCAATCTTTGATCGCACCAGGGTCTTCTTTCCATGTAGATGGTTGCGCTTCACAAGGAACAGACCTGGGGGACGAAAAATCGGTACGAAACTTGGATGCACAAGATATGAAGAATGAACATGAAAGCATTCTCTCAAACTTTTATCGATTTAGTTTCAAAGTCAATGGCGGTACGATGAGATACAACAACAGAAGGTACCAAGTCATTATTAACGAGTATTTTTTCGAAATGATTCTGTTGGCTGACCTGCTAAAACCCTTGAGGTTCTTCACGTCTTGGGCGGCCGCGCCAGGAAAAGATTCCGAAGGTAAACTCTCGTCGTCCTGTACTATGTTTTTATATTCCGATCTTGCTTGCGGCGGATGATCGACGTGGTTCACTTCCTCTGAACTTTCCAACTTTTCAGGACCGAAGATCATACCAAACAAATCTCTATATTCATAATCGTTTGCTTATCGACTGTTTCCATGTGGGAACATGAATGATCATGCATGTGCTTTCCAACTTCATCTGCAGACAAGGATTTCCCCACACTGCCGGTAGACCATTCTGAATCTGTCATTGCGGACACCTGAGATGCTCTGCGAGAAGATGTGGAGTCCGACGTGCTGAGATTACGCAAAGCAGAAGGGTGATTTCTCACACTTCTTGCGACAGGAGTGGAAGGACCGAGCTTGAACGAACACTGTTAGTAGAAGGACTTAACAGCGTCCTGGAATGTCTTGGGCTTGGAAAAGTGCTCATTTCTAAAGATCTGGCGGTAGCAAACAGAACGTGGAAAAAAATACCTGCGTGTTTTTTCCATTTACTTCTGTTGCAAAGAACTTAGGACACCCAGAAAAAATTGAATTATGATGCACTTTTGCAAACCCAAGTTCATT
The DNA here is from genome assembly GCA_019918135.1 of Paulinella micropora. NCBI lineage: Eukaryota > Cercozoa > Imbricatea > Euglyphida > Paulinellidae > Paulinella > Paulinella micropora. The sequence goes on from WBZZ01001890.1 coordinate 42,052, forward strand.
TCAAATTTGATTTTTTGAATTTTGGCTTTGCCGAAAATTCAGGCATTAGTATTTCAAAAATGGCAAACCAATGACCGGGCCAAATTTTTTGATTTTTTTTTAATTTTTAGACCGGCCAATATTGAATTCCAAGTTACCTGACCGTACTGCCACTTTTTTATCGATAGGGCGCAAAAAAGAAAGTGTCATGTTCCGGCAGAGCGCGTGCCAGGTCGCGTGCCTGGCACGTGCCGTCCACCTTGACCACCTCACAATTCGAACTTTCACCAAGGCAAGAAGTGCGAAGAGACCCAATGCCTCGTCAGAAAAAGAATAATGAGGGAAAACAGGTCGAGGTGGTTTGAAAACCCGTGGCGGGCGCCAACAGAGAGGCGCAAAAGAGGCGAAATCAGCCGAGGCAAAGGTACTCTGTCGTGTCAAACACCCAACAGAACTCATAAGAAAAAATACCAGGTATTACTCAAAACTCACTTCTGTTTGGATGCTCTCCCAACAGGTTGCATTTGAAACAGCTTTTATGACCATCGGCCTGCGAGAGTCAAGCAACTCTGCGTCAAGCATTCCCAAAATGTCCCTCATTTTCATCCCCGAGGACAAGCCTTCGACCCAGTACGTCTACTCACTCGACGAATGCCATAATTTCGCGGCGCAGTGGATACTCAGTCTGTACAGATCAAGCTTGCGGACGGCAAAAAGTACATATTTCTTTTTTATGTCCTTTACAATGTTGTTTTTGTCAAGTGTTTTTCTTCGCTCACATACAAACTGCAACAGACGCCTTCATCTTGATGCTGAATCTTATGTTTTGCCATGTTCTGGATGTTAGTTTTGACGTTCCCCTGAGAAATTTCAAAACTCCAGAAGGGGGATTGCAAACTCTGAAATCTTTCACTGTTCCCACCAGATGGTTACAGGTAACTTTTTGTGGTTCTGTTGCCACGTCATGTCTGCGTGTTGACTAAGGAAAAACAGACAGAATCAGAATTTAAAGGACAAAAATAGAAAAAAAACAAGTTTAGAAAATTTTCACCCAACAGAGTGCTGATTTCAAGAATACTGAGTATTTTTTCCACAAAGCTCTGTTGGCATGCTTCAACATAATCCCATTTTCCTCCTGATTTCCTACTGTCAACGTATGTTCTGTCTATACTCAGTGCTTTTGATTTTTCTATTCTTGCAGATTTTCGCAGTCATCACGGCGTGCTGGCAAATGAAGATGGAGGAACTGACAGCTAACGGCATGAAAGCCGGGATGGTGTTGGATTTCTTTGTTGGAATGCTGGTAGCTTTGAAGACTTACGGCGGTTTTGCGACGAGCCCTGACCATGTTGACAGTCTGAAGTTCTGGTAATTAGCCTTTTTTTCTTGATTTTCGTTTCTGATTGCTGTGTATGTCAACAGAATCATTAAAAAAAAATACCGGGTAATGATTGCCAAGCTTGTTCTGTTGGCTGTGCATGTTACCACAGGGGTTCTGAGAGCAATTTTACCAAAATGGTGAAAAAAGCCGGGCAGATGGGCTTATACAACGCGAAGGAAACTCGCACTGAAGCCCTAGCACGAGCAAAAACTTCTGATAACGCCAGCATTTTCAGTTCTGAGGCCGAAGTACTGCAACTGGCGAAGTTGCAAAACGCACTAAGGAGGGGAAGAAAAAACGCAAAAAGACGGGCGAAGGGGATAGCGAACAAGACGATGATTCAGAGTACCAGCCTGGCGACGATGAAGAAACCCCTGGAGCATCGGCAAAGAAAAAGAAGAAGAGCAAGCAGGACAAGCCACCGGTGCCTTCTCGACGCAAGTCAAAGAAGCAGAAGACGAAGCAGAATGTGGACACACCAGAAGAAGATGGCGACGTGAGTGTGATATTAATAAAAAAACCCCAGTCGCAAAAAAGGCTGAAAAAAAGAAGAAAAAAAAAAGCAAAGGGAAAAAGAAAAAAAAGAAGAAAACAATAAAACCGGCACTTAGTGGAAAGGAAGGCAAGGAAACGAAAAACCCAAAGAAACTCCTAGTGGAAAAGAAACCCAAAAAGTCCCAGACGCAGACTGCTCGGGAAGCAGCATCGGATGCGGCGCTGTCTCGACAGCAGGAACAGGAGGAATTTCTTCTTCAGGGTCAAGATTTAGTTCTTGGTGCGAACAGGGACCAAAAGAGGTTCATGGTCACTGAGGACGAGAGGTTTCTGCTGATCTTGAAACAGCATCACATCGTTCGCAAGTTCGATCTTCCTGTCGAAAGAATGTTCAGGGCTCCAGAATTTCTTCAGCAGCGCCTAAAAGACGAGAATTATGTGGACCAGATCGTGGAATTGCTCAGCCACAATCGCTTCAGTCATGTGCCTGACATCTACGTCGTGGCAGTGAAACTGACACAACAAGGCAAACTTAAGGCGGAAGATTCCTATCCTCTCGATGATGAATTTTTCAGTCACCAGAAGAACTGGACCCAGTTTGCTAGCAAGGAGCAGTTTTTGGCTGAGGCAAAGGGCCTATATGAAGATGGAGAAGTGAGAGAAGACGACCCTCTGGAATGTCCGAATCCTGAAATTTTAGCTAAGTATCCGAATACAAAGCATGAGGACATCTACTACTTGGTGATTGGAGGCAACCACGGTGTTGCGGCTATCAAGAAGCACTTGGTCGCGAATCCAGATGGAAAGCACGCCAACTTGTTGTTTCGCACATCCAAAGTCTACGTCAACGTCGATCAACACCAGATCCGTATGATGGGTCTTCAGAGCAATTTGGCCGCTGCAACGCATAAAAAACCGCAGTACTGGGAACAGGTACTTTCAACAGACCATTGGTTTTCGTCATTACCTAGTATTTTTCCCAAAATATTCTGTTGACTTTTTCCTTTTTTTTTGTTTGAAAGATTAAACAGAAATGATTTCAAAAAAATACTTGGTATTGATTAGAAAGTGATCTCTGTTTGCTTGTGATTTGTAGATCCACCAAATTCGCACGAATCTGTACATCCCACACAAACGCAAGGGCAAACAGTTGTATGACACACTGAAGCAAATGTGCGGCGCTCGAAAGGGCGACGGCCAAGTGGGGAAACTGACTCAGGCAGCCAAATGGCAAATTCTAGCCGCAGCCGACTTGGTTCCGAACACACCCTGGCCAACACAAGAAGACATCGCCAACAATGTCGAGTTAGCTGTACGAAGTCGAGATGGCAAGGACAAGGGGACCAAGTACACTGCCGTTCGAATCGCGAACAAATTTAAGAACAACTACAACACCTTTCGCGTTGCATGTATGCCGACCGCTCTTTGGAATGCAGTGGTCTTATTGGAGTCGAACGAAAAAAAGAAATGGCTTGATACGCAACGCAAAGGAAACAAGCAGGCAGACTTGACCAAGTATGACAACCCCGTCAACAAGCAATTTCTCAGTGCACTTCGGACTGCGGTTTCTTTACCACTGGCGTTTGAGTGCATCGCCAGCATCCAAAAAGGAGAGCTCGCAATTAAGGACGCAAAGCAGTGGTTGCAAACCAACAAGTCTATGATCACTTTACTAGTTGTCACTGGAGCTCATTTCGGGGAGAAGACTGATTTCAGGCTGGCGAAAATAAAATCTTTGCTCGGACCTGCAATCACATCGGACATGCTGGAGAGCATTGCGAGGTCTGCTGCGTTTGGAAAAAAGAATTTGAAGTTTGCAAAAGCAGCCAAGAGCAGAAAGATGGGATCTGACGACGACGACGAGAGGACGACGACGACCAGAAAGGAAACCAAGGCCTTAAGAAAGCACAGCTACTGTGGGACCAGTTGGATGAGCTCGACAAGCAAAAACTGAAACAGGCGTACACTAGCTTCCAAGCCAGGAAAGATGCTGCTGCGAAGGCTGCTCTAAGTGGTGTGTCCCTTGCCTCTTCGTCCTCTTCTTCTTCGTCCTCTTCGTCCTCTTCGGCCTCTTCGTCAGATTTGAAGTGCGACTTGAACACAATGAGGTTTCCTTTTGACATCAAATATCCTGATGACGACGACGACGAGGAAGCAAGCTACGTGACAGAATTGTTTCTGTTCTTTCGATTCACCATCCGGACATCGATATTCTGTCATCTACCGAATCCTTGATTCAGAAGAACACTTTGTTCCACTTCACTTCGAAGTACCTGGGTATTGGAGGCCCCAGATTAAATCATTTCTTGAGTATGTGAAAGAAGACTCGGAATCGAGCACTTTCAAATTGCGATTCAAGTACGCTAATCTAAATGCCCCGTGGGGCTGGAAACTGGCTACCTGGGACCATCGTGGTTGGGACAACATGGACTATCTCTGCGCTCTGCGGCAACTTGTTGGTACGTAAATTCCGTGGTGTTGTACCGTTTTTTTCAACAGGATTGTTTTGAAAAAATACTTGGTAATGATTGTTTTGGATGTTCTGTAGATCTTGCACTACCTGACATGAGCGAAATCATGGCAAAGAAGAAAACAAGACCTCGTTCTTTGTCGGAGTCCATGTTCCCCTGTGCGACATGGGAACCGTTTTGGATGCTGCCGATCGCGCGGGCTTCTACAACTCCTTGCTCATCACTGTCGTGGATACTCGCTGGAAGCCAACCTTGAGGGGGTCCCACGACATTTCTCGGGTACGCAACAGAGATAGTTTCTAATCATTCACAAGTATTTTTTCCAAATTGTTCTGTTGTGTATCAGGCTCTTGCCATTGTGTTGTTGGCGTACGACAGCACCTTGAACAATTTTGTGGATATGGCCCAGGCCAAGGCCAAGCCTTTTAATGCCCGAGGCCCTGAGCGAGCTAGCAAGGAGTTCAGAACTGCGCTCGGAAAGATCATTCCCAGAGAATTTCAGGAATCCGGGAACGTCTTCCATGTCAAGCACGAGACCAAGAAGTATCAGTACGCTAAAGTGACGGGAATCGGGTCCACAGTTTACGAAACTTTCAACCCGGCGTCCGAGCGCATCAAGTTGGACAGAGGTTATTCTATACTTTGTTGACTGGTGTATTTGACTCATTTCGAATGTTTTGATATGTAGCTCTCATCCGGATGTTCGGGGGTGACAGAACTACGTATGCGGTGGTTGATGCGTGCTGTGGGTCCGGGACCGCAAGCCTGGCTGCTGTCTCGTTGGGATACTGCGCGCTTGCTTTCGATAACGATGTCAAGCAGAGGGCTGGGTTCAATGTTCGTCTCATGGAACAGACGAAAAAAATGGCTCACACCATTAGCAAAGCTGAGCAATTCAAAGACAAGGATGGGGACATCCAACCAGTTCCCATCGGACGCATACCTTTCCACTTGGGCTCGATCAAGGAAATTTCGGCAGTGAAGCCGTTCTCATGGTCCGGCCAGGTACTTTGTCAACTCACGAAATTTCGATTTTGATTTTTTTTTTTTTTTTTTTTTTTTTTTGCAGGCCATAACCACGACTGTGGGCGAAAAAGTTGAATTTCTCAAAACGTACTACGCTGACGATCTCGTCGAGATTAAGGAGCTGCAAAACCAAGTGGTGCTTCAGCGCAAGGCGCTGCAGAAAGAGAAAGATGTGGTGGCTGCTAAGACTGGAAAAGGGTTGAGTCCTTCCAAGAAGAAGAAGTAAGTCATAATTTGATGGTTTTGATGTACTATGATGTGCAATTTTTTGAAATTCCGTAGGAAGCACTTTCCGAACCCGGACAATGTTTTGGGAGTAGAATTTGAGGAATTGGTAAAGGATATCAAAGACAAAAAGGAGAGTTCAAAGCCTGTTGTTGCTCCACCAGCTCCTGCCAGGGACTCGAGCGATTCATCGTCGTCTTCGTCTTCAAGTTCTGAATCGTCCTCAGACTCGGATGATTCTGACAGTGAATCTGCAGGGAAGAAAGATTCTGAAAAAAAAGAGCAGACAAGGAAACAGAAGGGCAAAGAGGAACGTGAATCTGATGCTCAAGCAGAAAAAAAGGAGAAGGGTCGGAAAAAAGCGAAAAAGAAGAAGTCGGATGAGGCAGTGTCAGAACAAGGTCACAAGGGTCCTCCACCACCACCACCACCTGGTACAGGTGAAGAGTCATCTGGGGCAGGTCCAGGCTCGATGCCTGACAAGCAGGAGACATCGTCGTCCTCGTCGTCGTCGTCGTCCTCGTCGTCGAGGCAAAGTAAAGCCGGCTGACACTGAAAGTGCAGAAGAGGAGGAGGTTGAAGAGGCTGAAGAATAACAAGCAGAAGGTGCTGACGAGGAACAACCAGAGGAGAAAGAAGCAGAAGGTGCTCAAGAGGAGGAACCAGCAGCAGAAGAAGAAGATGAGGAAGACGAAGAAGAAGAGGAATTGCCTTCGTCGTCCTCGTCTTCCTCGTCCTCTTCGTCGTCCTCCTCTTCATCGTCATCGTCATCATCCTCTTCGGTCGTCGTCCTCTTCGTCGTCGTCCTCGTCGTCGTCCTCCGAGTCGTCGTCCTGGGTGTCTCTGGGTGTCATTGATGCCGCATCTTTTCTCAAGGAGACAGAAGCAGAGCAGGAAGCCGCGGATCTGGATGCTGTTGTCCAGATGGAGAACTTGATGGCGGTCAGACGAAATGTGACACGATCTCAAGGTAGAGCAGAATATAATTCATTGTGAAGCCTAGCATTTAATACATGTTTTGGGAGGAGGTGGTTTTTTGTGGAGAATCTATTTCAAAATCCTGTTTTGCGAGCACCAAAAGTACCTCTGGATCCAATCACGCTTGCTGCTCTAGAATCAAAGGTTCAAGCCATGATGGATGATGACACGGAAATTAACACGGGGTCCCGTCCGCCAAATCGTCAAGGTAATAATAAGTAGGGTCCGGTTTGATCGGTTGTACTGAACTATTCTGTGTTGCAGAAGCTCCTAAAAAAAAAACAAGGTAAAAGGAATAAAGAGACTATGGATAAGTGGATGAGAAAGGGTCCAAGTTATTTTAGCTCTGCTCCCGAAGATCTTCTGTCCTCTTCAGATATTTTGAAGGACAACGTAGACAAGCGTCGAGTTACACGTTGTGGTCAATCATCTCCCGACAAGCGGCCAGCCAGCTTGGTTGCCAAAGAATTGCTTGACAATCTGTAACTGCGCACACTGCTTTCATTTTTTATTCGAGCCACTTCGGTTCATACCTGCTGACATTTCGCAGATGTTTAAAGCTTGATCTATTCGAAGTTTTTAATTATTAAAATTTGGGAAAAATTTCTGCGGAATTGCTGATACAGAATTTGTAATAATCTAATATAGATTGTTGCCGGTTTTGAACAAGGAATGTGCAAATGGTACGGCTGTCATAGTTGACTAAGCTGTAATGTCAGAATGTTTCAAACTGAGGAGGTGTCTTTATCGTTACTAAGTCAACGGGAATTAAATCGTATTATTTGGTAATAATTAGCCCCCCCCCCCCTTTTTTTAGTGTCATGATTGCTGGACAATTTAAGTTATCTTATCTGTTTTTTGTTTGATATTGAGAAGTCTTCTCTGTATGAATTGTGACAAGGTTCTTTTTTCTTATTTTCTGTATGCCTGGTTTTTGGTGTTTTGTGTTACACTTTCTTTCCTCGAAACCGCACTGCTCTTTTCAAAAGTATTTTTTTTTAAAGATTTTTTCCCAATTTTTTATTGGATAACAGGTATTATTATTTGTAACATTTTTGGTAACGAGAGGATGCACTGTTTAATATTGATAAGCAACTTTTGGCAAAATCCCGACCAAACAAGTCTTGAGATCGAGTAGAAGTGTCTTCGAAAGCTTTGCAAACTCTCGGTGTGTAGGATTAGCTTCCGATTTCAGAAGTAGGCGTCCCAGACAGCAATTGTGAATATGTGAGTATGTCCATGTCATGGACATGAGTTACGATAGGAGTAACTTCGAAGCAAGAAACTTTCAACAGAAAATTATTTTGGAACATCTGCCCTTAGAATATGTGCTGATCTGCACCCAGCTTTGTATGCGCAACAGAGACAGGTTTGACATCATTGCCAGGTAATTGTTGGCTTTGGGTCTGTTCAGTGAGGTAAGGCAAAGGACAGAAGATCGGTTGTTATGTTGAATTTGTGTGGATCATCCTCGTCAACAAGTTAGTACTACCGCCTGTTGGATATAGATGCAGCTTCGAACAGGATTTCTACCTTTGTTAATTTGTGCGCAACCGGAAGTAACTGCACACACCTGTATGTGCAGTGGTTAATAATCTACTTCAGGTAGGGTCTGTCTTGACAGAATATTCGCCACCATCGCTTTGCGTTACCTTATACAAATTTACCAACCCTCCCCTGCCTATGGGTAGCGATTCCAGGAATCAAAATAGCGATTCTTATCACTTTGTAGGAAGGCCCTGGGTGAGTTCCGGGGAAAGAGAGGGTTATGTTGCTAGGGTATGATTTATTCAGAGAGTTGTACCGTGTTTGGGACGGTAGAAAGGTCATAGCTGGAGTCAGAAACGCCCGTTTCAACCCCTACGTGGTTGGAAAGGCGGCACACCCCCTTAGATTAGTTGAGTGGGATGGTGAGGTTTCTGAGGGGGAGAGTGAGAAAAGGGATGTCGATGTTGAGAAGACACACCCACCCACTCACGAACAAGCACAAACCCATGAGAGTGAGGACAGGGATGTTGATGATGATGAGACTCACACACCCACTCACACACAAGCACAGACCCATGAGGTGGAGGGCGATGATGGCGAGTTGTTGAGGGGGAGCATGGAGGGGATGACGGGGATGATAGCACAGATTACAAACACACCACACCACACGATAGTCAGACAGATAGTGTACCTACACAGGACATCGACACCACACAGGCAGAAACACCCCATCCCACCACCTCACCCACATGTAAACAAACGCATGAGAGAGAGCTAGGACAGTCACAGGTAGGCACAGATCCCTCAGACCCACAGGCAGAGCATGAGAGGAGAGCCTATCACGAAGACAAAGAGCCTAGTAAGGTTAGGACATGGGAGCAGAGCGATAGTATATCAGCCGCTAACATAGTCCACACAAAGAGAGAGAGACGACAGACAGAACAGCCCCCTGCACCAACCAACCAACCAAGAGAGAGGAAAGAGCCCAAACAAGCTCAAGTACTAGAGGGTGTGATAGTGGAGGCCCCCGCTGCAGAGTGGGGCAAGGACTGGGCAAGAGAGAAATACGGAGAGGGGTGGAGGGGGTTAAGCGTAGAGGGGTAGTAAAACACCCATGCAACCCATCAGAGAGGTTAAAAGTACGTAAAGTTTTTAACAGAGAAATCCTTCTCACTTTAGAGAAGATGTTAGACTCTGAAATAAAAAATACGCCATTATCCCACAAGAGTCCGTATTGCCTGTCGGAGAGAGAGAGACTGTCATGTTGTCTTATGATTGTTGCATGAATGACCAGAATGAACTTTTGTTGTATCTGAACGTTCGTGTCCCGAAAGATGTAGCTGAGCAGGGCATGTCCGCTAAGGACGTGCTCAAGGGCATGCGTAAGGAATTGGAGTCCCTTAAGCATTTCAAGACTTACACATGGGTGTCCCCAAAGACGGCACATGAGGCCGGGGTTAGCAAGGTAGTCAGGCTGACATGGGTATACAAAGTCAAACTAGATGAGAAAGGACTTAAGTTTGTTAAGTCTAGATTAGCGCTTAGAGGTGATATGTTAGAGGCAGGTGTTAGTTACAACCCTGACCAACTATTTGTGCCTTGCGCCGCCCACCGCTCACTCCTAATGCTTGCAAAGCTTGCTGCTTGGCATGGCCATAAGCTGTATGGTGTTGAATTTAAGAATGCCTACCTTAATGCGCGAATGCATGACCCTGTATTTGCCTATGCTCCTGATGGGTTAGACAGAGAGGGGCATGAGGGGATGATCTTGCGTATTGATGGTGCTTTGTATGGCGCGCCGCAAGCAGGCCGTAGATGGTATGAGATATTAGCCCCGAAGTTAGAGGAGCTTGGCTTTAGGCTTTTAGACTCCTTTGTATGTTTGTTGAGAAAGACAAGCCCATAAGAGAAGCCATAGTGGGGATTTTCCATGTAGATGACTTAGTCTTTACGGCGCCTAGCAAGAAGGCGTATGAAGATTTTGCCAGTGCTTTGGAAAAGCATTTCCCCCTAAAACGGCTAGGAGTTGCAAGAGAGTTCAAAGGGATTGAAATAGTACCGGAAGGGGGACGAATTGTCCTTCATCAACGTAAGTACCAGTTACATGTGTTAAGGGAGTTTGGGTATGATAAATCCCGCCCCGCAAGCACCCCTGCACTAGATCAGTTGCCCTTAGCTATGTCCGATGATGCGGCGTTGCGTAAGTTCGCTATAGCTAGTATAGTTGGTAGTCTTCTTTATTTAGCTAAGATGACTAGGCCGGATATCGAACAGGCGCTCAATGCAGCTAGTGTTATGCAAACCATAGATAAGGGAGTCACTTATGCAATGTTAGGAAGGATATTGCGGTATTTGATCGGCTCATTTCGCGGGTTAGCATTTCACTGGCCTAAGTCCTCGCAAGAGGGTCAAACCTATCCAAAAGTCACGTTATGGCCCGATGCGGTTCATAAGGTTTGCAATAAAACCGGAAAGTCACGTACGGGATACGTAATTCTATGAGGGGGGGGGGGGGGGGGACCCTATAGGTTGGCTTTCTAAGAGACAGAGTAGGACAGCCCTTAGCTCGAATGTCGCTGAAATATTTGCAGCAGCAGAATGTATTAGAGAGGGTCAAGCTGTTGGTCATGTTAGACAGGAACTAGGAATTCCGCAAAAAGGTCCGGTTGAATTATATAAGGATAACACCCAAACAATTCTCGCAGGCGAACGGGATTATCCGGACCATGCACCAAACATTTACCTCTCGAACTACATTTCATACACCATTCACAGAAAGATGGTGACATAAAGTTCATTAAAATCAGTACTAAAAAGCAAATAGGTGATTTACTTACTAAACCGTTGCCCCGTGATCAGTTCATGTATTTGCTGAACAAATTCACTGTCATCATTCCGGAATCCCCGGAATGATCATGAGTTTTTCATCAGTGTTTTGTGTTTTGTTTTTCTTTGTGATCTCTTTTGTGCGATTGTGTCCTCTCCTGTAGGTGTTGAGCTGGACGCGTGGCGATCGGATCGTGGGATCGTGGCCGCTAGCGGCGGGGATTCCGCGGCACAGACGGACTCGGGTGGCGCCCCGCCACCCCGACCAGACATTTCCGGTGGCCGGTGACAGTGGACACTTGGGAACTTCATTTTTATGCGAAAAACGCGATTTCACCTCTTTCTTTGCTTTTCCACATATTTCTATCATATTAACATATATATTTTTTTGTGACTTTTTGATGAGGCGCACCCCTTACGGGAAGCGCTCGAATTTTTTTTTCTAGATGTTAGACTAGACTGAATATAGTGACGTAGTTATGACAAATAACTAAGGGGGAGCGTTATTCCTTTTTCATTTCCGACGTTACCCGGAGTTACCGTTACTAGGGTAGTTGATTTGTCATAAGGACGGATAGTACCAATGCCACTTAATTATTTAGTAATACAGCGGACAATATATTTTGCCACTCTAGTGGCAGTATTAACTTAATCAGTCGTTGTAGACATTTCTAGATAAGTAGTAGGTAATTGGAGTACAGTCATTATATTTTCCCTCCAGCTTATTTGAAAGTTACGTTACGCTTATCTTAGTTTTGTGACGTATTGTAGTTGTCAGACTGAATCATGTTCTTTTTATTAAATTTGCCTTCCCTTCCTTTCGATAACTGTGTGAGACAGGACCGGTGGACTCTGAAAGTAGTCGGTAAAGGCCTTTTTAATGAGCATGCTGAGTTGCTCAAAGGATACGGCCGGTCCTTAACTATTAATTAAGATTATAGTTCCAACATCCACTGACTTGACTATCTCCTGCGAGTACTCAACCAACTATTGCGCAGACTTTTGGCTCATTTGCTTCACAGCCTTCTGCAATATATATATTTGGTATGATATTAATAAGTGTCTGCTCCATGGCACTTTGCATCCAGTGGAGCGTGTGGTCATTCAGTTTTCCATTCACCGCCTGAATTGCTTTGCTCATACGATCCTGGATCCACCTCTTGGCTCAAATGCACTAACGATTGATGATCCTCCTCATCCTCCTCATTCCCATGATCATCCACTCTCTGCTTTTTGGATCTGCTGCCCTCGATGTCTTGAGACAACTCCTGTTCTGCCATCGTAAGTTTGGTCGTTCACAAGCTTCAAGTGCACTACAGAAATAAGTAAAAAACACAACGTGCTTTCTCACATACCCACCTACACTCAAAACAATGTTCCATTGCAATCACCAATAAAACAAAAAACTGGTTGTTGCTTGTTGGTTTTTTTGATTTTTGTGTTTTTTTTTCCAACTGTTTCAAATTGTTTAGAGCTGGCTCCCTCACTTCACCCAGAAAGTTACTCAATGATATTAGTATTTTTCATCACAATTGTGCCAAAAAGTCGACAAATTTGATCATCGGAGACATACATTGAGACTCACAGAACGCCCCACACCCTATGTGCCCTGCGGGCCGAAAATGGAAGAGGTATCAAGAGATTCAAAAAGAGACAACATGAAGTGTCTACCTTTTAAGTTGATTAATTTAAGAAAACTTGCTTTGCGAAGAGATAAAAGGGAAGTAATGTCCGGGCGGAGTATGAGAAGGCAAACGCATATATTGATTACATGAAAAGGCAAGGGAAAGGGGGAAAACTTTCAAAGAAAAGAAAAAGTGGTACAGGTACATGAGGTGTTCTAATTGCGCTAATCCAGAAAAAAAGGGTTACAGATAGATGAGTTGTGCAAGTTGTGCTACCTCAGAGAGAAAGTGGGCACAACTAGACAAGTTGTGCTAGTTGTGCTAGTTGAGAAGAAAAATGGGAACAGGTACATGAGCTGTAATAGCATTTAGTTGTACTACTTTGCTATTTAGAAGAAAAGGGAGTACAGGAAGACGAGTTGTGTAAGTTGTGCTTGTTGAGAGAAAAAGTGGGCACAGGTAGACGAGTTGCTAGTTGTGCTAGTTGTGCTAGTTGAGAACGAAAAGGTTGTATAGTTAGATAAGCTGTGTTTGAGTTGCACTACTTTGCTGTGGATGAGTTGTGTAAGTTGTGCTGGTTGAGAGGAAAGGGGGTACTGGCAGACGAGCTGTGTACGTTGTGCTAGTTGAGACGACAAGGGGTACAAGTAGATGAATGGTGTGAGTTTTGCTAGCTCAGAGAAAAGGGGTACATGCGGATAAATTGTGCAAGTTGTGTTAACTCAGAGAGAAAAGAGGTACAGCTATCTATCCATCCATCTCTCTCTATCTATCTATCTACCTATCTATCTATCCATCTATCTATCTATCTATCTATCTATCTATCTATCTATCTATCTATCTATCTATCTATCTATCTATCTATCGACCGGGGCCGTGATGCAAAGCGTTGGAAGTCGAGGTTGTAGACGGTAACTCACAACGAGCGTGAACTCCCGAAACCTCCTTTGGCGACCATCATCTCCTTACGGCACACGTCCCTGGGGGAGTCTTTTTAGTGGTTGTTCTGTACAGTTCAAAAGACTACTTTTCGGCTTGAACTGGGCACGGGCACCAACCCAAGCGGATGGTTGGCGTGGAGCTTGCGAGGTGCTGAAAGTTCCTGCCCGGGGTAGTATAGGAGGCTTATGGCTTTTACAGCTATGCCATGCCCACAGATTAAACATATCTATCTATCTATCTATCTATGTATCTATCTATCTATCTATCTATCTATCTATCTATCTATCTATCTATCTATCTATCTATCTATCTATCTATCTATCTATCTATCTATCTATCTCTATCTCTATCTATCTCCTTTCTGACTGTCAGATATGTGTGCCTCTTTCTTGACCCCCCCCCCCCCCCCCACCTAGCTGAAGTTTAAGGAAAACTTGGCGTTGCTGCCCGAAGCAGGGAGAGTCCGTGTGCCGGACGGGTGACCCGTGATGTCCGTCCTATGCGTTGTCCTCAAAGGGCTACTATAGCCGTTCCTTGTCTCTCTGTAATTTCTTGTAGGAAGGCTGGGCTGCACATACGCTGGTTGCACGTAACCGTTGGGGCCAGTCCGTCGGCTCGAAGTTTGGCCGTAACGGTCGCTAGTGCCATTTTGTCTGTCCGTAGCGGATGTAGTGCCGTTCTGCTGGGCCGAGTTGGTCATGGTGGACTCTATCCAGTCTTTAAAAGGACTGTCTGCATCATCTGACTGCTGGACAAAACAAAAAACAAACCATGAACAACAACAACAACAACAACAACAACAACAACAACAACAACGACAGCAACAACAACAACAACAACAACAACAACAACCAGAAGAAGAAAAGAGGGACAGAAAGAAAAGAAAAGGAAAGGAAAGAAGGAAAGAAAGAAATAATATATTTGCGTGTTTATGTTCCACCTAATCCTTGAGATAAATTCTACCCAGTCATTTCAAGTGCTATCAGAAAATAGCTGAACGCTGCACAAACATACAGGGACATGCATATACAGATGATTGGACTTACGGCGGCAGGAGATTGATTCTTGTCTGCGTAGCGCTGGGACTCAACGCATCACCCGGCCCTCCTGGACACATACACACATACATATACAAATCTAGGTATGTGAATGTGTGTGTGTAAATATATGGCCTCTTCCCCCCCCCCCCCCCTCCACACACACACACGCAAACACGCACACACACCTCTCTCTGGGGAAGAAAAAAAAACTCAGTCTAAATATGAGAGAGAGAGAGAGAGACAAAGAGAGAGAGAGAGAGAGAGAGAGAGAGAGAGAGAGAGAGAGAGAGAATAGAGAGAGAGAGAGAGAGAGAGTAGAGAGAGAGAGAGAGAGAGAGAGACCTGAGCCTAGTAGTCCTGCCTTAGTGCTGGTCTGAAGACGGGCCACCTTCACACATACACATGATTAGATATATATACATGAATATATAAATAAATGAATATTTGAACATATGAATATCCTGCCTTAGTGTTGGTCTGACGACGTGCCACCTTCACATATACACATGATTAGATGTACATAATGAATATATATATATATATATATATATATATATGTAAGCTAGTAGTCCTGCCGTAGTGCTGGTCTGAAGACGTGCCACCTTCACATGTACACATGGTTAGAATAGATGAATAAATAAATAAATGAATATATGAATATATGAATATATGAATATGAATTCATATGAATACATGAATATATGAATTTGTGAATTTGTGACTATAAAACAAAAATACAAGCATTGATGTCCTTCATGCAAATATCAATCTAGATAAAACGTTTGTATCTATCTGATTGTGCATAAAACTGCTCTGTCTGCCCAGCAGTCGTCTTTCTTCTCCTTCTATTTGTCATGTTATCTTTTGCTATGTTATGGTACGTTTACGTTTCAATCATCCGCACTTTCATGCAACTCGCAAGACCCTCATCCGGCGCAAGCCAAGAGGCGGATAGGGCTGATGCTTGTCAGCG
>WBZZ01001890.1:82500-90000 GCA_019918135.1 Paulinella micropora
ATCCCATCCAAGTACCTGGACGACAAGACCATCTATCACCTCAACCCATCTGGACGCTTCTGCATCGGGTATGTATTCTTCTCTATCCTCTTTTATCTGTCCTGATTGCATGAAAGGTGAGTTCTATCCATCTTTGGATCTGTCTTCACAGATTATGCATCCTTGTATATCTTTATCTTCTGTGTATATAGGGGCCCTCACGGTGATGCTGGTCTGACCGGCCGCAAGATCATCATTGGTAACAGATATGTCTATTCATGACGTGTATCTTGTCTTGTTCATTACGTTCGCTCTTGTCTTATCTGACGTGACAATAAATATGTCTAAAAACAGGTTCTGTTTTCTTGTTGTGAATATCTATTTTCTGCCCACTCATCCTATCTACTAGTAAGATTTATTTATCTGCCTGCGTTTCTATCAATCTTGGTCACTCATGACTAGTCTCATGGCCATTCGTCTGCTTATCTATCTTTCTTGCCTGAGTGCATTTTTCTATCGATTTTCGTCTCTGACGGGTAACAGAATGATTAGTGACAGACCTATCATCGCTTTCATCGTTGGTAAGCTTGCGTTGAATGAACCTAGCCAACAACCTTGACCACCAGAGATGATTAGTTTTGTTCTGGAAAAAAAATAATGAGTATGGGTGTTGAATAACTATGTTGAATGCGTCAGTGTTTTTGTTGTGGTTAGTGATGATTTTCATGATTGTTCTGTCTGTGTAAGATGTATGTCTGTATGCGTGCGTGCGTGCATGAATGCAGATATGTTGTATTATGTATGAATGTCTGCGAACAGACACCTATGGTGGTTGGGGTGCTCACGGTGGTGGTGCCTTCTCTGGCAAAGACCCGACCAAGGTATCTAAATATTCATGTGCATCGTTTTGTATGTCTATGCATTCAAACGTTCCGACATACGCACAAACGTGTGAATACGTGCCCTACTGCTATTTCCAAGGTTTGAAAATATTAGTCTATCCAGCTGTCTATCTAATATCCGTTACCAAATGTGTGACTGTAAATACCTTGCGCTACATGTATAAATCGCTTAGTCTACACTTGCACATGCATATGTACAAATGTGTAAATAAATACACGTACACATAGGTCGATCGCTCTGCTGCCTATGCTGCTCGCTGGATCGCCAAGTCCCTGGTCCACTCCAAGCTGGCAAAGCGCTGCATCGTGCAGCTCTCGTACGCCATCGGCGTGCCCAAGCCTCTGTCAGTCTTTGTTGACACTTACGGCACGGGCGCCAAGTCTGATGAGGAGCTGCTCAAGATTGTGAACAAGAACTTCGACCTGCGCCCCGGCTGCATTATCCGAGACCTAGACCTCTTGAGGCCGATGTACCAACCAACTGCCGCCTATGGCCACTTCGGCCGTGATGACATCGAGCTGCCATGGGAGCAGCCCAAAAACCTGGCCTAAGTAATCCAGCGTCGGGTCTTGCCATAATTTTTTTTTTCTTGTTTATTTTCTTTTCTTTCCTTTAGTTTGGGTTGAAGCATTCCATTCCCCTCGCTCTCCGATCTTTTATATAAATGTAGAGTATGCTTATATAAATGAACTTTTTATTTATTAAAATGAAGGAAAAGAAGCGTGATCAATTGCGATTTTTGATCTAGAATGGATTGATGATAGTAATAGAATTGAAGGCAGCCGGTCGTTGGCAACTCTCGGGAAGTAGAACCGGTTGTTGGCAACTCTCGGGAAGTATTAATAGAACCGGTTGTCGTGGCTCGGGATCGAACTAGGGCGTTCCCCAGTTTACCAGTTCAAATATTTATTTAATCATTAGATATCAATATTAATACCTGATACGATCCCGCCAGAGATCAAAATCGGTAACGGTCATAGGAAATGGTAATGATACGTCTGAAATAAGTAATAGCTAAATAGGTAGCAAGGAGTATCAGAAATGTTATTAAAGGCCGGTATGACTAATTACTTTGCCACTGGAGGCTTCCTAAGCTCCTCTCAATTATTAATAGTAGTGAATGAAAGCCAGGATCTTAAATAAACTTAAAAAAATTACTTGGTAAATTAATACAGTCTTAAAACAGCATATAAAGGGGAGTTCCAATCAGTCGGGCCGATACCTGCGTCACGCCGCTGCTAAGTCCCGGAACAGCCTGAGTCACGCGAGCTATTGACCTCCGAGTCTACCGAACTGAATACTCAGCCATCATTAGGCTTACCAGTTGAAAGTCCTTACTAATCACCTGCACGCGCGTTGAGCCGTACCTCCCGGAGCCACAGAATATATCATTGATGCCATGCGGCTCATGTAGCTCCCTTCTCAATCCCTTTCCCGCTGCTTCTGGGCCCAAGTTTGCTGACTGCGCATCCACCTCCGCTGTTGTGCAGTTGGCACCCAACACTAACATCAACGCAATCGATCGGCTCGGCCTTCCGGGCCCTGCTTCTTCACCTTCCAGGCGAATCCTGTGCCCTTCCTCTTCCGGAGAGGCTTTGCCTCCTCCTTCCTTCTTCATCTCGTCCTCGTCTGAGCCTACGGTCTGATGGGCCTGAGGCACGTTCCAAAAGCTGATCGCAGAACATCTGAGCCGCCTTCTAGTCATGTTAATGGCGAACCGTCCTCATATGTATTTTTACCTCCCCCTTGTGGTCTTTAGTTGATTCGTTAGTTTAAAGTAATAAAATATATATGGTTAAATTCTTCATATCACACTGATTCAGAATCTGCAATCGATTTTAAATTATTTTTAGTAGCTCAGTCAAGTTGACACTGTAAAACGAAGCACTTGAAGTTGTAAAAAAAATTAAGTATTATTTCTTACAGAAAAAATTTCTGAAAATTTGTCAAAAAGACAGGTCGGGCCGTAATTTTTTTGCGGATTCAATGTGGTGAAAAAATTGTTTTGCCTGTTCAGGTCGAAAAGAATATATTAAATGATGCCTCTCCTTTTACTCAACCAATCCAAGCCACTCCGCTAGTAACACAATTCTCTGTTCTTATATAAATAATGATCAAAGATGATGAAAAATGTGGGAGACTAGCGGAACCAAAAACAACCAAGTCAAACACCAGCCAATGCAAGTGGTCCGGCCTAACGGTAATAAATTCCTGTCTAAACTCATCAAAGCGTAATGGTCACTTCTAGTAATATTATCGTTACCCGGTTAAGAGGGTTGCTATTATTAACTGCCTCTTATTTTATCTGGACTGACACAAATGTATATTAAAGTAGCACATATTTACCCATCTGCGCCTACAATTGTTTGCAACCACGATTATGATTAAAGAATCTGTTTTTGCTTGTTATTTTCTTAGCTTTTGAACTATCGAACGTTAAACAATGCATCTCGATAAATAATTTGATCGAATTCAACTTTGAGAAAATTTCAACATCTCTGAGACACACAGAGTCGGCCGGAAAACAGTCCCTTAAGGGCAGCTGAACAAGCAAATAAAAATTTACTTCTAAAACAATTGACGGTCCTACAGCTCCTAAATAGATTGTGTTACAGTGACTCAATATTTAATAATATAACGACTGTCTAACGATGAAGAATGAGGAATACCTAACGTAGAAGGGACTCCGTACTCTCCAAGCCAAGGATAACCGACAGACCGGAACATAGAGTATGCCGTTATATACCGGGTGGGCCGGCATAATCCCCTCTCCCCCTCGAGCGTGCCCTCGTCAGGGTGCGCGAGAAGTCGAGTTAAGACCAGCCGTACCAAACCGGGATAAAATCTGTAAATTATCTCGAGTGATGGTTTGTGACTGGACCCCTTCCCTCGGACAAAACTGCACACCCCGTGTTACCCTACATTCACTCATCGTCCCCCCCCCCCCACCTAGTATGAATCTAGACTACCCCCGGTCAGTTATTGATAATTCCATTTACACTTGATTAAAATTCATTGATTCTATATTATCCCCCAGTTGGCCTCGTCTGCGCCAAAAAGATTTTTCACGAGTTCCCTCGTATAAAATTGCCACTTTATTACCGTAAATGCTTGCCGCTCGATGCTCCCAACCAATACGATTTTGCATGAGTTTCCTTGTGTAAAATTGCCAACCTGTGACAGTAAACATTTGCCGTTCGATGCCCCCCCCCCCCCCCCAAACCGATTTGATTTTGCATAAGTTTGTGTAAAATTGCCAATCTGTGAAAGTAAATACTTGCCGCTCGATGCCCCCCACCGATACAATTTTGCATAAGTTTGCTTGTGTAAAATTGCCAATCTGTGAAAGTAAATACTTGCCGCTCGATGCTCCCCCCCCCCCCCCCCCCCCCAACCGATACGATTTCGCATAAGTTTGCTTGTGTAAAATTGCCTACCTGTGACAGTAAACATTTGCCGTTCGATACCCCCCCCCCCCCCCCCCCAACCGATACGATTTCACATAAGTTTGCTTGTATAAAATTACCAATGTGTGACAGTAAACATTTGCCGTTCGATACCCCCCAACCCATACGATTTTCCATGAGTTCTCTCGTGTAAAATTGCAGATCTGTGAAAATTGCAGTGAAGTCCGTGGGAATTTGAATAAACCACCCATATCCGCTCTCGTCCGTTCCATCCATGAAAATAGCCGATTAGTAAAAGACTTTTATCTTGTTAAGGCCCCAGTTGACGTTGTAGTCCCGGCGTGTAGCATAGAAGTAACTGAAGACGTAGGTAAGGGAAGGCTTCCGCCAAGCCATTGATATCCCCCACCGCCGTCCCCCCGGCACTAACACTCCATGCTTGAAACGACCCAGAGTACCACTTAAAAACTTTGTCACTATCCCGTTCCCCCGCTCTGCCTCATTTAAAAGCTTTCCCCCCCCTTTTTCCAGTTCCCCCGTTCAGCCCCCCTTTCGTTCCCCCGTTTGGTAACCCCTTTGTCCCCCAGGAATCCGTCCTGAACACCTTCCCGATTCCCCCCGCCGTCCCTCTATTCTATTCCTATCACTATCCGACGGTTCTATAGTCTATCCCTACCCTATCCCTTCTATTCTATTTCTATCACCATCCATCCTATAGTCTATCGGAATCCCATCCTATCCCTTCTATTCTATTCCTATCACTATCCATCCTATAGTCTATCCCATCCTTCCCCTCTTCCCCTGTTCCCGCGTGTCCCTTCGACACTATGTCCCCCCTCACAATTTGCAGAGGAGCTGGGCGGTGTCTGGTAACGGGATATAGACATCCTCTCTAGTACGACCCCCCTCTCGTCTCAAATCAGGAAGGATCCACACATAAGTAACTTTCGCTGCCCCCATCTGGACATAAATTCTTCTTAAGAGAGGTCGTAGTGGTCTGTCACCCACTGTTGATCCTCCAATGAGATCTCCTCATCATGACCAATTGCAATTCTATCATTAGTCTTCCGAATCCTCATCCTCCTGTGGAGGCAGGTGGCATTGTCACGCTGTATGCCCCCAAGCTCGCTCCTTGGTCAAATCCTCCTCCTACTCCTCCTTCCGCATATACTCCTTCCTCTTCCCATCCCCCTCCTACTCCTCCTCCTCCTCCTCCTACTCCTACTCCTACTCCTGCTCCTCCTCTTAGTCCTCCTCGTCGTCCTCTTTCTACTCCTCCTACTCCTCCTCCTACTCCTCCTTCTGTATACACTCCTCCTTCTTCCCATCCCCCTTCTACTCCTCCTCCTCCTCCTCCTCCTCCTCCTCCTCCTCCTCCTTCTTCTTCTTCTTTTTCTTCTTCTTCTTCTTCTTCTTCTTCTTCTTCTTCTTCTTCTTCTTCTTCTTCTTCCTTCTTCTTCTTCTTCTTCTTCTTCTTCTTCTTCTTCTTCTTCTTCTTCTTCTTCTTCTTCCAATTCCCCTTCTTCTTGCCCCATTTGTTCTGCTTGTTCTTCTGTTGATTCCAGAGAGCTTTGTGTCAACTCCTCTGTCGACATGTTGTCGTAGTAAGTAACAGGAGGACAGCGTCAGCTCCTATGTTTGGTTTTTGTTCGTTTGTGTTCTGTTTCTCTTTCAGTCGATTGACTAGTGAAGAGAGAACTTGAACTAAAAGAGAGGGTAGAGTGAGATTCTCTGTCCTAGGCCTTTATGTTGCAATGTTTGAATGTTTCTTTTTGTTGGGTAGTCCTTGAGACTTTCTCCTATTTTTTTTCTCCTTACTCAAATTGCTTTCTCCTCCTCCTTTTCTATATTGTAACTGTTATGAGTCACTAGGATCTACACAAAGAAAGTAATAGAGAAGCTAGAGCATCCGAAGCTCTCCTCGAGAAGTCGATAGTCAGTCGGATAGGTTCTCAGACATACTTTTTGAGAACGATCAGAGATTTGCAAAAATATTCTGACGTATGTATGAAATGATGCAAATAAATGCACAAACCGTAGGCTAGAAGGGTAGAGTGTTGTGCTCCTGTCCCTATGCTTGTTTGTGATTCGTGTGTGTTCCTTTACTCCTCTGTCCACCTCCTTCTTCTTGGTCTCTGTGTGAGAGCAGCAAGAATGACAGAGAGTCTGTATCTGATGTCACCTCTCCTTGTGAGAACACAGATATGGATTGGGCTAGAGGGTACGAGCCTGAGACACCTACTTGAGTCCAATCAAATTATTTGTTTTGCAAAAGAGCTATGAGGGTTATGCGGCCCAGTGTTGGAGTATTTGTTTTCGTCTGACGTCACCGTGTGAGACAGATTAGTGAAAACTTGATTCGTTCTGTTGCAGGTGTGGCTATGCAGAAAGAAATCAGCCTAGTGATGTGGACTCCAAATGTATTAATAACTTGAAAGCCCCCAGTCAGTGATAGCTCGTATAAAAAGTCGTTAATACAACCAAACACAGTCCTCAAAAGATGAGAATGATGTCTCGTTGTATTACTATCAGCTCAGTAAACCGCCGCTGAGGCTACGAAAAGAAAACGGCAACAGACCAGGAATAAAATGGCATTAGGTCCAATCCGGACAAACGATACTGGAAAAAGGTTTTTTTACCTGCTATCCGGGGGGTGATGCCTACAAAGATTGATGCAAGAATTGAAATCAATAGATTAATAATAGTATTTAGTCATACCGGCCCACCCCAAGGTCAATTACCTATTTTACCTATATCACTCTAAGTGTAACGGTGAATTCAAAGCTTTTGCGGTCTGGGGTTGTGGCACTTAGTGACGTGTCAATAATTATTCAAATCTCTAGTAAAAGTAAAGTACGAACCCCCTCGTCTAGTGGGTTAGGAGCCTTGGCACTGCAAGCAAAGAAGGAGGAGACCATCGCCAACTGGGAGGCGACTGTGACGTCAAGAGGGTTGGTGCCATTCCAAAATTGGCACATAAAAAGGGAAGCTCTTGCACTGAGACCCTTTGGCTCAGTTTTGCACACATAGTTCGCTATCTGTCCCCGTTGAGGTGAGTCACCGGCGTCGGCGGGGCAAAGAGGCAAGCAAGCACATCAGTCACTGGTCTGCTCAAGGAGCAACAAGACAGTAAGACCTCGCAATGAGTTTCAGCACTCTAAGAGGCACAGACAAAAATAGAGGAAAAGAAGTGACTAGAAAAGGACAGTTT
>WBZZ01001891.1:35000-37500 GCA_019918135.1 Paulinella micropora
GATAGATAGATAGATAGATAGATAGACAGATAGATGTATAGATAGATAGACAGATAGATGGATAGATATGTTTGATATTTCATGTCAGCCATGCTGGATCCGGTGAGTAAGTACTAATAGATAGATAGATAGATAGATAGATAGATAGATAGATAGATAGATAGATAGATAGATAGATAGATAGATAGATAGATAGATAGATAGATAGATGAGATGTCGCAAAGGAATGTAGTCCTTGCAAAGGAACGCAGTTTCACATCAAACAATAATTTGTGTACTGTGCATGTGTCCGGGATGGGAATCACGGGTAGACTGTGTTCTGGAAAAAGAAGAGGAGGAAGGACGTTGAAGAAAAAGGCAATCTAGGAATGGAGAGTGGGAGGATAAGGAAGAAGAGAAAGAAAAGGAAGCCGTTAGTCCAAGTGTTTTGAGCACCGTAAGCTTGCGCAAGCTACAATGATGACATTGTATGAGGCCTAAACCCCCGCAGGGACCTAGCCCGGGCTATGCAACACTGGACGGCTATGATGGAATGCAGTCACCAATACGGACTAGAGGAAGATTAGTCCAATTTTTGACTGCACAGGAGCGATAAATCGCAAAAGAGCAACGAGCTACGCAGGAGGATAGCTTGAAGCAAAGGGATTTGGATTGGGGATGGGAAAAACCCAAGGCGCGGAAACATCGATGAACAGAGAACGATACCATGCCGCGAGCCCCGCATTCGATTGGTCGAAGGTGGCAGGTCCATCCGTTGTCCTCGATTTGAGATTTGAGCTTGTTGTATCGGTTGGTCTTGTAGGCTCGTGCGTCAAGGATGTTTTCCTCGACCGGGCACGTTAGCTCGATCAGAATACATATCTTGGTAGACAGTGACCAGACAACGATATCGGGGCGGAGGTCAGTGACACAAATGTGGACAGGAAAGGCTTGCTCAGAACCGGTGTATTGGGTTTGGAGTTGCCAATCGTTTGCAGTGTCAAGCAGGGATGGTCGATGAAATGACTGTCTCTTAGGCTTCTGCTCGCCCTCTTTCACAAACATAGACTTTGATTCATTTTGGTCTATAGGGGAGCGTTTGTTATGGCTCTCGATGTGTTTTTGAAGGGGAGCTTCAATAGTGCAGAGCACAGAGTCATGACGCCAGGTATAGCGGCCTTGTTTGAGGGCAACATGGCAACCGGAGAGGATGTGGCATAGATGTGCTTGACCAGAACAGAGGGCACACTTGTTGTTGGGAATGATTCCCCACAGACGTCTAAGGTCGGGGGTAATAACCGAGTTTGTGCTTGCGTTGATGACCCAAGAGATTAAACGGGGATTACGGGTTCCGATGAGGCGAGCCCAGGAGAGGTCGAAGGGGCATGCGTCTTCAAAACGAAGGAAGCACCCTTGCATGGCTTTGTCCATGTCATGCACTGTGGTTGTCTCAAGTATTGTCTCAGCAGCTAATTCTAAAACCCTGTCGTTGCGGTCTGTGATGGAATGTTCTTTTGGGTAGCGACCATGGCCAAGTCCGAGATGATCGGATTGGCCTCGATGTTTGAATTCAAAATCAACTTGTGCCTCAAGCTTTTCGAGCACAGGCTCTGGTTTCCAGATAGTTCGAAATGTTTCGTGTTTCGTCAGGTTCATCGCATAAATGGACGAGAGGTGTTTATCTGGGCAGTACTTCAGCATTTGAGCACGGTTGATTTGAAGTCGCTGGTAAAAAGCGACGATGGATTGGAGCTGTAGACCGAATTTCGAGCGCGGGCGGTAAAGGCAAGAGACCAGAGCTCTTTTGTAGATATTGGCCCATTTTTTGAGGAAGCGGGTCGCAATTTTCTCAAGGGTTTTGGCGAAAGATAAGCAGAGGTCATAAATGAGAAATGGCCAGGCAAGTGACTGGACAGCGTAGTGCTGGTATAGCCAAAATTTCATAAAGCCATTGATCGAGCAGCTATCGATGGCTTGCATAGAAAGAATGAACTTCTTTTGGATTGTTGCACGTTGTTCGTTTTCGCTGAGGTCATGGTAGACAATCCATCCGAGGTCTTTGAAAGGCTTGTCAGCGATGAAGTCAATCGGTTTGCCAGTAATAGTAAGGGCGGGGTCGAAGGGTGGGAACGAGATCGGCAATAATCGTTTGAGACCCTTATAGTCGTCGGCTTTAGTCCAGTATTTGAAAGCAAGGCTTTTGCATTTGGGCGGTTTCGCGGCCATTGTTCTGGACCATGACAGAAATTTGTCAATCATGTTGATGGACGATTGACAGTGTTTCGGGGATCGGCAGTGTAGTTTGAGGTCGTCAGCATAAGCAGCTTCGTGCACGATGACTTCATCTGTTGAGGTCTTATGCTTGAAATGATAACCGTTGTTTTTGGTCAAGGATGATAGGAGGCCAAGGAGTAGGTTGAAAACTATGTTGAAAAGGAGAGGAGAAATGCAGCATCCTTGAAAGATGCCAACAGCAAAAACAAAGGGTTCTGATGACCAATCTTTCCCTTCGATTGTGGCT
>WBZZ01001891.1:52500-62189 GCA_019918135.1 Paulinella micropora
CAGTTGTTATGTCATATTGTATTAAGATTTGCCAATCGACTGCACTGTTGTTTTGGGGCACGGGCGAGTTGACGTCATGAAAAATAATTTAACGTGCGTGAACCGGTTGTGTGTTGCAGTGTACACGTAAGTCAGAACCAGTAACGCTCCTGGCGGTGATGCTAATAAAAAATAATTGATGAGTACTGCCTTTCTGCAAGAACAGCGACTGATGTTCGATGTAGCTTGACAATTTCTCTGATACAACAACTCAGATTAGACCAGTCAAGCAAAAACAATGATGAAATACAGGCCACACAAGCAGGCTGATAGCAGCAAATCTAAAGGGGCAAAATGATAACAGAACAACAGGATGAGTGCAAGTAAACGCCCAAAACACTGTATTGAGACCACTGCGTGTTGCTGACGAAAACTACTTGCACGTGTGAATCTGTGGCGTGTTGCAGGTGAGTCAGAAAGAGTAATACTGTCATAAATGCTAATTAAGAGAAGTGTTACAAATAATGACTTTGTAATGAATGAGCACTGTCTTTCCGCGAATGACTCGTGTTCGACATGGTGATGCAATTTCTGAGGCGAATAACAACTCATACTAGACTAGTCAGGTGAACAGTAATGAAGATAAGAGAGGTCACACAAAATACCAAAGAACAGCAATCCTAACAGTAGCGACTAGATATGTCACAGTAGGATGCATATGGTTTCAAGGCACAAAGAACATTGCAAGCTTAAACAGATGAATCCAGATGTACGAATGGCTAGTAGTAGTAGTAGTAGTAGTAGTAGTAGCAGTAGTAGTAGTAGCAGCAGCAGCAGCAGCAGTAGTAGTAGTAGTAGTAGTAGTAGTAGTAATAATAATAATAATAATAATAATAATAATAATAATAATAATAATAATAATAATAATACTAGTAGTAGTAGTGGAAGTAGTGGTAGTAATAGTAGTAGTAGTAGTAGCAGCAGCAGCGGCAGTGCGTTGCCTGTGTGTCTGGCAGGTGCTGATAAACACACAAAGACTGCATTGAGACAACTGCGTGTTGCAGACGAAAACTACCTGTCACGCGTGGATCGGTGGCGTGTTGCCGCGTGAGTCAGAAAGAGTAATGATTTCGGAAATGCGAATTAAGAGAGGTTACAAATAATGACTTTGCAAATTATAATGAATTATCACTGTCCTTCCGCGAATGGCTCGCGTTCGACATGGTGACGCAATTTCTGAGGCGAATAACCATTCATACTAGACCCAGTCAGGCGAACAGTAATGAAGACAAGAAATGTCACACAAAACGCCAAAGAACATCAATCCCAACAGGAGCGAATAGATATATCACAGTAGGATGCATATGGTTTCAAGTCACAAAGAACATTGCGAGCTCAAACCGATGAATCCAGTTGTACGAAAGGAGACTCGTATGTATCTCGTGAGCCGATTGTAAGCGGTAACTGTATTTGGTGTGGGTAGTAGTAAGTAGTAGTAGTAGTAGTAGTAGTAGTAGTAGTAGTAGTAGTAGTAGTAGTAGTAGTAGTAGTAGTAGAGTAGTAGTAGTAGTAGTAACCCTAACACTAACCCTAACTTCAATTGATCATCGTAGTAGCTATAGTAGTAGTATTAGTAGTAGTGGTAGCAATATTTGTGTGTTGCTTGTGTACAGTGTGTCTGGCAGTTGCTTAGGTGATGTCGCAACACAGAACGATAACACAAGCTCGTGCGCACATGCGCCACCTTGGCTGGTGTCGCGATCGTTTTCATCTCGTGCCTCTGCTCGCCTCTGCATCTGTGCCTCGAAGGCTTTCTCGCGCTGGAACTTCTTTCACTCTTCACTACAACAATGTCTTTGAGTGCTATGCACTTTGAGTGCTATGCACTTAGAGACACTTTTATCAAATGCAAAAATGCAAAATCTGAAGGTGGCAGAGTGTTTTATTTCAAAAGTTCAAAGAATTCAAATCAGGAATGTATATATTCCCGCTTATGGTGCAACCCTGGGTCAATTAGGTATTTGTGAAATGACGCTTTTTACCCTCTTCAGAGCCGGGTCCAAATAGCTGGTTTTGGATTGGACACAGTTTTATTCCTTGATGAAAAATCCCTGTCTACCCTTCTGAGCCCATGTTGATTGGCACCGCAGAAAGCATTCAAAAACTAGGGGAAATCTCAGTGCATGACTGACCCGTGTACAACAAGAACGGAAGCGTGTACAGTCAAGAACGGAAGCGTTGAAAACAGGTGTCTGACTCACAAGCCTGTGTAAAAATTCAGAGCGCTGTGCTCAAGACAACGCTGCAGATCTCACTGTCAGTGACTCCCCACGCTCAAGCCTTAGCCCACACTAAACAAAATGGGATCTTTGACGGACTTGGTGATTTCTTCGCTCCTTTTCCTTCTGGCCGGATGTGCATCGGGGATACTTTTTGAGCAAAAGTCTTCGGGTCAATATTTGCTGCCGAAAGTGGGAAGCAACAAAAATATGCACGACTCCTGAGACTCCTCGACTTCTTGTGTTTTGCTGTGCCGCGCATAATTGGCGTTCAGATGATTATGCTTGTCAGACTCCTCCTCTGGTGGCTCCTTGGAGACACCACCCCGCCATACTCGTTGGAAATAGTTCCAGTTCTGAGCTTCCGCCCGTGGTCCATCTGGAAGCATTCACTTTTGTGGCATGGGCAACATCGCGCGGTTTGAGTTTCTGTTGATTTTGCGAGAGTTCTTGAGAACAAGTCTGCACGGCTACAACAGGGAGAAAGAGTCCCATGTTTGGGTCTTCAGCAAATTGGCTTGCTGGTGCACACTGGCGGTGCTCGTGCTCTTGGCAGTGGTTGCAGGAATCACTGCAAAGCTTTGGGCTGCCGAAGCGTCTACGGTCATGTTCGGCATCCACAGCGCGGCCATGACTGCCTACTTTTACTACATTCTGCAGCTTGTGGACAACCAAATGACTGTTGCGCAAGTCGCTCTGAAGACACGACAACGGTGGCATGCAGAAAACCGAAGTGGAGCGGAACATACCAGTGACAGCGGCGCCAGCATGAGCTCGGCTCAAACTCGAGACCTTGACTTGGCAGCTCGAATCAAGAGGGAACGGTGTATTCTGGGCTTCGCTCGCTATGGGATTATTCTGGTGTACATGGGGTTCATAATTCACTTCTTAGCCACTTCTCATCTGTTTCGGGGCGACGTCGATTCATATGTTTACGATGTTCCATTTTACAGCATCGTCAGCTATTGCATCTTTTACATTGTTATATCATTTCTTCTTGCAATCAAGTTCCATGTCCGTTTGAAACAAGCGCTCCGGGAATTATGCCGAGACTTTGAACGCCAGTCATTGCTACCAAGAGCCCCTGATCGCGCAGTGCTGCCTGGTGCGCAACCTGTCAGGGAGCTTCAGCCGCTAAGGAACAGTAACGTCCCCAGGGAACAACTATCTGCCTCAGATAACTTAAGGGAACCACCTGCCCATGACTCAAGGATGCCACCTGCACCAGCTAACCCAATGGAAGTATGCCCTGATTCAAGGGAACTACCTGCCCCACCGCCGATATCACATGATCACGTAGTATTGCAGCAATTGGAAGCCGGTGCGTTTGACAGAGGACCATCAGAGGAAATACAAGCCGATGGGTTTCACAGAGGACCCTCGGAGGAGGAGGAGGACGAGATTCAACCCGGTGCTTTTGACAGAGCTTCCTCAGCGCAGGAGGGGAAGATTGCACCAGGTAGATTGGAAATTGTATCATCCGCAGGATCCAAATCAATAGATGTCGATGCTGGTGACAATACGAAGTTGAGGGCGCTGATCGATTATAACGGCACCACACCCTTAACTCAGTACAAAAAACGGAAGACTGTAATGCCCCCAACGATAGCTCGTAAAAAGTCGGTAATACAACCAAACACAGTCCTCAAGAATGAGAATGATGTCTCGTTGTATTAGCTCAGTGAAGCCAAAAAAAGGAAAACTGCAACAGACCAGGAATAAAATGGCATCAGGTCCAATCCGGACAAATAATACTGAAAAACAAGCTGGTGCACCTTAGGGTATTTTTTACCGGCTATCCGGGGGGTGATGCCTACAGTACCCCCTCCCGATTTTATGACGGAAATAGCATTTTCGTCATACACCTTCTGATTTCTTTCTGCAAATACTATGCGCTATGGAGTCATGCCACACAGCGCATCGACCCACGGATAGACACTAAAAGACGATAAATATATCCTCATACGGCACGTCAAAGCGGATTCTCTAGCCTTTCTTGTTCTTTTTGAACTCCTTCCCCTCAATTTTTTTTTTTTTTTTTTTGCAGTATGTCAAGAACAAACGTACTATTAATAAAAAATACAAGCAACTACGATTCCCCCTTTGATCTCCTTCTTCTTATCATTATCATTATTATTATTATTATTCACAGGGAGATCGTAAGTACATTGTCTTTTTTAATGACATACCCTTGTATAAGGCGGATATCCTATGATATAGTATTAGGGTGCCAGTCCTAATAGCTATATCCGAAGTCGAGGTGTATGTACCCGACCCTGCGATATACCGACACAAGTAGAGATTGACCGTGCTCAGGTACGACAGTATCAGCCGCAAAGATAGTACAACCGATACTCCAGTTCTGGAGAAGTATGGACCCGGTTGAGGATCCAAAGGCAAGACATTATCTGCCAGTATATAAAGACGCAAAAAGTCTCGAGACATGGGATGATACAATTACTCCCAGAGACAAGGATTACACTGCGTGGACCATTCAGACACTGCCAAGAGGAGTGCTTGATGTCCCTTTTGAATTATCGTTGGGCGGAATCCCTAATAAGATCTGGGACATTCTCGAACAGTCAAAGTTAGATCTGACTTTTGTTGGTGGTCCTCCACCAGGCAAAGAAATCCGCGCCAGACGACGAAGGCAGTGACAAAGAAACTATTTTTCTTTATGAGTCTCAAATAAACTGATTGATTGCCCACGGCGTATCATGATTTGATCATGCATCATCAGTTATCAATATGAATATTAAAAAGACTCAGTGATATAACTTGGCATTCGATCGCAACATACGAGTGCGAAAGGTCGATCGACGATGATACTACACCGTATACGGGGATCGCTAGTGTATTGAGCGATGGTGTTCCCGGGTATGACCCTTTCCAAGTCCTGGGATGATGTTCTCGAAAATGAAATGTCCTCTGAAACTTTCATTAAATTATTTTTTACGGCACATGATATTTTGAGTGTCCGTGTGACACGCATCTGTCGTGGGACCGCCACGACCCGCATCAAGTATAAGTCTGAGAGAGTGTCATCAGCGACATGTTGTTCCGCTGGTCTCATCAGATAGAAAACATTTTTCACCCATGCGATGGTTGCTATCGCATCGCCTTCCTTCCATCGCTCATGGACAATCTCAACGTTGCCCGCGTTTGGGTCAGTGTCCGTCCCCTCCTCCTCCTGGTGGACGTCCTTTGATCTCATCGACCTCATCGCCTTCCTCGGTTGGTCGTTGATAAGATCATTCCGCGCTCTCCTTAGCTGCGCCTCTGTGATCTTCTCCTTCTTTCCGCTATGCTCTCGCGGAGACTTGGACTGAGTCCCCACCGCGCTTATGCGGTCAGTCTTCTCCTTGCTGTCCACCTCACTCTCCTCCTTCTCAGCTATCGGTGCCCGATAAGCATCGTCTTGGTCTATGCCAGCCTCCTTGTGGATGGGCGGCACCTCTTTGAAATCATCCTTCATCCGTTTTAACGCCTCCTCAACGGATTCATCTTCCAGTAAGAAGGGATCATACTTAATCAGCCTTCTTACATTCACAATTTGCACCTTCCCTCTACCCCTGATCTTGTAATTCAGAGGTCCCGTCTGTTCCATAATCTGATAAGGTCCTTTCCAGTGAGTGAACAGCTTAGAGCTGACTCCCTTCGGGACTTGAGGATGGTACAATAGTGCAATATCCCCGACCTGGAACTTGATCTGATCCAAGTGCGCTTGTCGCACCCCTTCAGCATCAGTCTTTCGGCGCTCCGCCTCTCTATGCGCCCTGACTATGTGTTCCGCCTCCATCTTCACTCTAAGTCTCATCCCAAACAACTCATCCGCATCCGCCCAAGTGTCTTTTGGGTGAAGGAGCGAAGTCGGCATATCAGGCTCGCGCCCATATACTAACTGATATGGCGAGATTGAGCTCTTCGAGCCTCCTAACGCCGTAGAGGGTAGACAGTTCATTGCAAACGCAAATGATGGTGCTGCCTCGACCCATGCTCTTTGATTCTCCTTCTTCGTGCAATACATCTTTAGCGAGGCTTTGAGGGGTCTGTGTACCCGCTCGATTTTCCCATTTGCTCGCGGGTTATAGGCAGTAACATATTGCCATTTCATCCCGTAATACTTAGATAGTTTGTCGATGACCTCGTTATTAAAGTCCCAGCCTCGATCAGAACATATCTTTCTTGGTACTCCGATCTGTAAGATGATCCTATCGATCAGCGCCTCGGCCGTCGTCTTGCCGGTAACGTCTTTGACAGGGATGATCCACACATAGTTGGTGGCTCTGTCAATAGCCGTAAGGAGGTATTTGTAAACATCCTTCGATTCTGGGAAAGGTCCCACATGATCAATGTGTATAAACTCAAACATCCCCGCATGAAGAGGAAATTCGCCAATCAGGCCGAAATTTGCCTTCAGTGGTGTTTTGTTTATCTTGCACGGGATGCATGCATCCACCGCCTGATCTATCTCCTCCTTCATCTTCTTCCACCAGAATCGCCTCGCTACGAACATATGAGTTCGTTGTCGACCCGGATGCGCCAAAAGTGGGCAATTGTGGGCTGCGACAATTGTGGGCTGCGACAAATATAAATCGTCTCAGACTCTCCGGTACCCAAAGGGTCCATTTGTCCGGCTGTGACGCATAGCGACCGTGAAGGCCCTTGTACCACAGTAGACCATCTCTCCATCCCATCTCCTTCATCTGATCTTTGATCGCTTTCGTCATCCGTAGCTCATCCGGGTTCTGATATAACTGTATCAGTTCTTTAAACTCCGGATCTTGAGCCTGTTGTTGCCTCCATGCGGTAGGCGAGGCTATATGGATAGTACCATCTTCTAGCCGTACCCCGATTCTTTCCGGGTCATCGTCTAGGTCACTTCTCCGCTCTTGAGGAGGCTCCGCATAAACTTCCTGCGTCTCCTCTTATGTTCGCCTTCGCATTCTCATATACCTCATAGGACCACTCAGCGTCCTCCTGGGTATGTAGTTCACAACATATCCCGTGATCCGGGCCTTGTGGACTGTACCGTAGACCTGTGCGGTCATATCGGACTCCACTTGCCATCTCCATCGCCTCAATGTGGCTGACCTCATACACCTTGTCAGTGGACAAGTCTTCCATCTCCACCGTGGACACCAACGCCGATACTTCTGAGTTAAACTCTAGCCTAGAGAGGCTATCAGCGACCACATTTCGCTTTCCCGGTAGATGGACCATTGTAAAATCGAAACAAGACAAGAACGCTTGCCACCGCGCCAGCCGTCCCGTCTGTTCATGATTCATCAACCATAACAGGTTATGATGATCAGTTCTGACAGTAAATTGAGGTCCTCCCCACAAATACTCTCTGAGCCTCTTGAGGGCCCATACTACCGCCAACGCCTTTCTTTGCCTTGTGCAATAGTTTCTCTCCGCTGCACACAACTTCCTACTAATAAACATGATTGGGCGTAATTTCTTCTCCTCATCCTCTTGTTGTAATACAGCCCCAATCGCAAACTTAGATGCGTCTGTATCACTACGAATTGTTTCGTAAAGTCGGGCATCGTTAACACCAGTCCTCCGTCTTTCGGGTCTTTGTAAATGAGATCTTTGAGCGCATGAAACGCTTGCAAAGCCTCTTCGTCCCACTTCTCAAAGTCTCCAAAATCTATCATTTTCTCCACTTTAGCCCGTGTTGCACCCCAATCGGGTATAAACTGGCTATAGTATTGCGCCATCGCAAGGAATGAGTGCAATTCAGTGCGGTTCTTCGGTATCGGTCGATTCATAATCTCCTCCCTCTTCTCTTTGGATATCGAGACTCGATTATGGGAGATCTCGTACCCTAAGTATGTCACACTCGTCTTGGCAAGTTGACACTTCTTTAGATTGCACTTCAGGCCAAAAGCTCCGATGCGCCTGAATATATCGGACAAATGATCGATATGCTCCTCCATTGTGTCAGAGTATACGATAATGTCATCGATATAGCAAAATGCATATTCTCCCGCCTTCTGTCCCCGCCTTCTCATAAAGCCACCGTCAGACAAATCATCGTACTGACTGCTCAACATCTTCTGCATCGCCTTCTGGAAAAGTCATGGGGCTTGTTTGAGGCCCATCGGAAGCACTTTCCATTGATATATTTCCATACCCGCCACAAACGCCGTCAGCCATCTGGACTTTTCCTCCAGTGGTATCTGCCAGAAGCCATTCTTAAGGTCAATGACCGAATAGAATTTTGCATTCCGCAGTACTCTCCTTCCTTCTTCTAATGTCGGGAGAGGATTTCTCTCTTCCTCCAGCACCTTGTTAACACGAGCATAGTTAACTGTCAGGCGCCATTCTCCTCCTGGCTTCGGCACTATTCTCGGTTGTGAGACTATTGAGGATGTTGATCTCTCAATAAAGTCCTCATTGAGCAGCTGTCTTGCTAGCTCCTCCGCTATCTTCGCCTCATGTATACTCAAATTCGCCCTTCGTGGTGCCGGTGACGGCTCCGCACCCGGTATTTTGTAAATAACCGCAGTGAAATCTTCAGGCTTGACACCACCTGCATGTGGAGGGTCAAAAATTTCCTTGTTCGCCTCTAATTTGGCTTTTAAAAGCTCCTTCTCCTTCTCCGTGCCTACTCCTTCTTCCAATATTTTCCGCGCCGCCTCTTGAAAATCTTCATCAGACATCTGCTTATGCTGCTTGAGGGGTTCTCTGTCCTCCTCCAAGCCTAAGTCCTCTTCCGAGACATCATCTAGGCCCGTCTTTTCATACGTGACCGTGTCCGGCTCATCATCTTTACCGAGCTTCACCAGCATGTCAATGAGTCTCGCGTATTGCAAAGGAGCTTTACGGGTGTAAAAACCATCAAAGCATGTGAATGCTTGCGGTATCAATTTCAACTTGTCGAGGTCTCTGAGCTTCCGCTTGTATGCACTGCTCTGCTCACGAGTTCCCATACGACAAGCCACCACTAGCTGTTGCTTGCGAGAGGGTACCGGTATAGGATGATCAATAAGCCGGTCCCTTATTTCCTGCGCCCATATCGCCTTCTCATTATATGGCAGGATAATAGTATACGGCTTATTATTTTCGAATAAAGTCCGTAAGCATTTCTTCACTTCAGACAGTGAACGCGGCCACGTGGGCTCGTCACCCCAGAAATCAGTAATAAAACTTTTAATAGTTTCTGGTGGAGTATCCGGGATTCGCCCCGTTCTCCTTGGTACAAACGCCTCCCTTTTTTCTTCTCCTACTTTCGCATGGAAACAGTATCCGTTAGTAATATGGACATCTGCTCCAAATCCTTCCGCGAATCTCGCCAACGACGGGCTTCTTTGTGCAACACATATAATCTCCTCCTTTCGCTTCTCGGTTAAGTCATCAATAGACTTTTTGTCCCAATGGCATGTCGGAACTGTGACAGTGCACACTTGGGATTCCCAATTG
>WBZZ01001892.1:7500-35000 GCA_019918135.1 Paulinella micropora
ATTCAAAAAATACATAAAATGGGTAAATGAAGCTAATCCAGATTTGAAACAAGAGCAGAAGGAAGCATTAAAACACTTGATATCTGCGTGGAATAAAAATAGCAAAACTGTTCAAGATTTATTTGATATGAAAGAGCATCATTCGTATATAAATGGAGCATCGTTGAATGAAGATTTGTGGAAAGACTACATAGAAAATATACTACATTACCGTGTAAGTTTGATGAAATATTTACACAAACATAATAAACCATATAGCACCAAATTAAAAGAAATTAATTATATACATTTATAAAAATAATATTACATATATATATAAGATGCCACGACCAAAGATATACGAAGGAGACGAAAGGAGAAAAAGGAATAATGAGAAAGCTCTCGCATACTATTACCGTAATAAAGACCGCCTAAACGAAGAACGGCGAACCAAAGCACAGAAGTTAATACAATACACGCAAGATATAGAAGAATACAAAAGGAAGATACAGGAGTTAGAAGAGCGACTGAGCAAGTCAAATTGATCAACAATTTTTTTTATCTGTAAAATATTTTACATCTAAACACATCCATATAATATATGTAAAGCATTGAATAATTATTTTTCAAAAAATTTATCTTGCCTATCTATATACAATGGACCAATACCAACCAGAACTATTTCCGCTCTACAATATTGAGCAACGAGGAGACTACATCAGACAAAGAGGCAAAAGAAGATAGTATGTCATTACAACTCCAACCGCCCTGCGACTTATAAACAGATTAACAAATTACCACCCCGAATTAGTTGGCAGAAATAATTCACTCGTTATACCATATGCCCAGGGATGGGAAGCTCGTCTCCAAGAGCTAAACCCAAATACAATTTATTTAGTCCATCTGGATTATGAAGGATATCACGGACCAGTCAGAGGAATATACCAAGCTAATCTATTGAAGCGAACAATCAATGCGGTTAGAAACTTTGTAGAATGACAAGCAAGGTTTTACGAACAAAGAGAAGACAAAGATCTTAAAGTTATTACAATTGACCAAGTTAATCCGCTAAATAATGCTGTCATACCAATGACACAGGGTGAAATAAACTGTGTGCTAGAATGTATTATGAAAGACTTTCCAAACCCAAACAACAGAAAACGAAAACGAGATAGTGTGATACTAGACCGCTTCAAGGACATCAAATATGCCACGGCAAAGGACCTAACAGAAATGGAAGACTTTATCCGATGTAGGATTTATGTATTTGATGGTATGAATATACTGTGGCGAGCATCTACTAAGGAATACCCAAAACAGATAATAATCATATGTAATGATTATCACGCCACATTAATAAAAGGAAAACAAAAAGATGTTTGTATCCAACACATTAAGTCAATTGAACTATTATACGATATTAACGAAAACATACCAGAGCCACGACCCCAATATGCTACTAACCACGAAGCAAGTAATGTGAAACTATCTACGAACCAATACGAGAACAAATGGATATCACAGGAAGAACTCAACAGCATCCAAACCCAAATGGAATTAGAACATAAGGATTTCTATTCAATGACAGACCAATCTGGAAACATTGTAGGAATAGTAGATAAAGAAAATAAACTAAACTATAAATGTTTAGACCGTTTCAAACACGCATCATTCGTTCCTAAGGATACTCCCGCTTGGTCATTAGCATCGTTCTTCAAACAGTTATTTGTAGAATGTCTCATTGAAAAACATAAACCTAAGTTCCATACACAAATTACTGAACCTAATATATTACGACACGTAAAATCTGGTCAAATACCCTTTCATCATATCTTTAAGCATCACACCAAAAACCCCAATAAGATACACCAGATTGATATGGTCAAAGCCTATACAAATGCTTCGTTAGGTAATCTGGGTGAAATGTCTTCTTACTTCAATGAATATCCAACAGCTCCTCGCAACATAATTAACATAAACCAAAATATGACACAAGAATACTACAATAAGATAAAGCCTCTACACGGTTATGCTGTTTTTGATTACGACCAAAAGCACCTTACAGTGCCAACCTTCTTCAACGGCTACACCACAAAAGGAACACAATGCCAACCCATACCCGCATTGTTGTATATGTTTGACCAAGGAGTTAAGATATTTATTAAGAGGTTATATGTAGCAGACGACCACTTCAACCCCTTCAAAACCTTCACAGAACACATAACAAATATACAAGATTACTACTTTGATAAGCCTGGCTATGAACACGACACCTTAGCCAAAGCAACCAACTTACTGGTAGGTTCTCTGAACAAGAACATACACCGAACTCAGCAAGTCTCTACCATTTCAAAGTCATACAATGAGCGAATACATTTTATGAT
This sequence comes from Paulinella micropora, assembly GCA_019918135.1. NCBI lineage: Eukaryota > Cercozoa > Imbricatea > Euglyphida > Paulinellidae > Paulinella > Paulinella micropora. The sequence goes on from WBZZ01001892.1 coordinate 9,864, forward strand.
GAAAGAAAAAGGATATAGGTTATTGTTCCTGAAACGAGTTAAATACGATAAAAGTAAGTATGCTGAAATGGGCAACGACCTACTACCAGAGCGAATGATTTACACATACCAAGACACAAACCCAACAGACAACATATTTCAAATGTCTCACTTAACTGGCTATGTGCTAGCATACCAAAAAATAGTTCTTCATAACCAAATGTTAAAGCTTGTAAATACTGGGCGAACTTTACTATATTCTAATACAGACAGTATCGCATACGAAGGCGAATATATGACGACAGGAAAAGAATTTCGTCCCGAGGTTAAAGAACAAGACGAGTTCATCGCCCCACAGCTAAATATGACTTGCTTCGTTTCCTACATAAACGGCGAACCACGGATAACATACCAGCGACATAGCGGTTTCAAAGACACACTACCATTACAAAAATTCTTAGAAACACCACATAAACAATATCCAGAGTTCTCCGCCTTTGAGGATACAGAGCTTCCAGATTATAGCACCAAAGACGAATACAAACCTTTACCAGAACAAGAATTATTGCTCATTCACGGCAAAGCTGGAACGGGTAAATCTGAAATGATTAAATACCTAACTGGTCAGCCATCAAAATACACTAACACCCATTTCAAAGACAAAAAGACTTTATCAACCGCTATGACACACAATGCCCGCCAAGTTATTAATTCTGAATATACACTCCAAAAAATACTAACAATGCTATATCATAGACTACCGCTACCGATACCAGTGGGCGAAGAAGCCATTAACCACAGAATAACGATTGATGAAGTTTCTATGCTTACTTCCAAGAATTTAGAAAGTCTGGACCATATGCTCAGAAAATACACCAAAATCAACAAACCATTCGGCTGTGTATCTATTATTCTGTTTGGCCACTTAGCTCAGCTTCCTTGCCCAGACCCAACATCCGAACCATTCCACAAGTCAAAAACTTTCAAGCTATTTACAAAAATAAATCTTGATACAAATTACAGACAGGCCAAAGACCTAGTTCTACAATCTATCTTAAACAAGGTAGAAGACTATTACAAAATAGGTGGTAATGAGCTTAGCCAACATAAAGCAAAAGACTGCCTACCTGATATACTAACACTTGAAGAATTAGATGCTCTTAATAAGCAAGTTAAGCCACACCCGAAACCGACTGACAAAAATCCACCTTTAATATTACATCACTCTAACAACAATGTTAATGAAAGCAATAACAAAATGCTACAAAATAAACCTCTTAAAACAGGTCATCAGGTCGTGTTTCGTTGTAATACAAAGGTTGTTCATAACGGTGATATTCACACTATTACTAGGGATACCAAAGAACATATATTCATTACGATTGACGATATTGAGCAGAAATTTGATAGAAAAAAAACGATACCAGACAAGAAACCGTATGCTGACATCCAGCCGACATTCTCATCCACCATCCACTGCTCACAAGGCCGAACAACACCAGTGTGGATAAATCTAGACCTACTGTCAATGAATTTGCTATATGTTGCTTTAAGTCGTGCCACCTGCTTGAACGATATTGGACTATCAAATAAGGTATGAAAACTTAACTTATAGATACTGTCTACCGACGTAGGAGGTATATTTTTTTGGCTCCTTTCCCTTTGAAGCTTCTTATCGTATGAACACCCCTCGTCGGCTTCACTAGCTTCGTATTCACAGCCGTAGCACCCATTAACGATACGGGGTCAAATGCGGTTCGGTAGTTCGTCGTTAGCTTCGCAGTCTTCGCCCGCTTACCTTTCGGATTAATTTTAACGGCTACTCGGTCAATTACTCCTTCAATTAGGTCTTTCGTGCTACTTCCTTTATTGTATGTAGTAGCCCTTACACCAGTTTGTCTACTTAAATCTTTCGCAATCGTTCCTCCAAGACTATGACCAGTAAGCTCTACATTATCCTTACCATATTTTTTTATGACTTCATTAACCAGCTTTTGCTCTTCTTTATATTTTGGAGTTCTTTTCAATACTCCCTTTACTAAGGCTACATCGGTGAGTAAGTCTCGCTTATCCACACTTCCTCTAAATGCTACAATCGCTTTACAGTCTTTCTCATACACTGTTGATTTTTCTTTGCTTGCGACTGGTTTCCATCCGTCAGCACCTTTTCGTTCAGACGAAGTCAAATAGACATCCTCCGACAAATCAGCATTGCCTCCCCTTTGTTTCCTGTATTCCTTACTAGCCTTTTTCAATGCCTCCTTGTAGCTTATGCCGTGCTTGGCAGAGTAAGCCTTAACGAAGGCAATCCATACGGACATTCTATATTATTTTATTTAATTTTTTTTATTTTTATACTTCCTACTATATACTCACTACTCTACACTCACCGATGCAAAAGCTTTGTGAAAATTTTGAACAGCTATCTGTCAGCAACAAAGACAGAACATTTACTTTACAAGAAATTAAGCAAGTAATTGATGGACACATTAATGAATACAAATCAGAAAACAAGAAACTTCAAGAACAAGGAAAGATACCTATGGGAAAATATAAGGGAAAGACAGTAGCCGATGTGGTTGTATTTGATACCCAATACTTAAGATGGATGGCGAAGCAACCATTTCTAGACAACTATCCTGAGCTAAAAAAAGAAATATTCAAACAGCTTCAATTGTAGGAGCTTTGTAAAGTATTTGTATTTTTTTTGCTTCCGCGAAGGGGGTTGTAGGGGCTCGCCCCTACTGGTCTTCTAAGAAATTAACGATAACACTCACATTTCCTCCATTCGCAACAGTTGATACAGACTTTTGTAAAAATGTTAGATTTTCACCAGGTGCGAGTTGAATGTCGTAAGTTCGCAGGTCAATAAGCTGGCTAGAAGTCGCATTAACATACAGTTTTAGAATGACATCCGTTATAGTAGCACCACCAAGAGCAGTCGCAGAGGTGTCCTTTGATACTATTGAAGTTTTAGCATCAATATCAGCGAAGTTCTCCCCCGTAAGTGCTCCACTCGTTTTCACAATTCGCACTATATTAACTTTGGCATCTTCGTTTGATATGCTCACTAGTGTTGGATAAACGATTGAATAATTGGTCGCAACACCATCAAAAGTTGCTTTATTTTTTATTGTTAGAATTGGGCTTTCAGTAGTGCTTGCCTTTTTTTCTCCTTCCGCTTCATTTGATATGCTTGAATTAATAGTGTTGGTGCCTTCAACAAACAATCCAACACTAGCTGTTTTTAGAATTTGGACACCATCACCAGCACCAGAATTAGCTACACAAGCTGAGAATGGTAAAGTCGTATTCCGCAGACTAACTCCCGTATGAGCATTCGCATATTTAATCATATGGACTAGCTGAAATTCGCCCGTCTCTGGGTTCTCAATTGAAAACCTTATAGCACCAAAGCCCAAATATTGAAATTGAATTTGAAATACATTTCCCTTCGTCCAGTCTAAATCGGGCATATCGCCAGTTCCATCGCACGGGTCATCCCAGTCTGCTTGTGGTATGATTGTATCAACTCCTGCTATTGAATGAAGAATGGTCATTCCTAAATCGTTCTCTTTCCAAAAATAGAAACCGTTGTTTCCATCACTTTCTCCTATTCCAATATATGAAAGATAGTCTTTAGTTTCATCTGTCGTCCATAAGGCAGTAAAGCGACACAGGACACCCATACCCGTTCTGTATTTTATTCTTTTTTTGCTTGTCAATACCGCATTAGCATTAGTCTTTCCTTCTGTTTCTAATTTAGCCATATTGATGTTAAATGAAACGGTCGCCTTTGTTTCCGTTTTCGTCCATATCCGTGTATTAACTGTGTAGGGAAAGATTTCCTGAACAACTGGTGTTAATGAGCTGGTTAATGCTTCACCAAAGGCGGTTTTCATATTGTTGGTTTCAATGTGGCCATCATACCCGACTTTGACATTTACGAAGTCTCCGTCTGGGTTTTGGGCGACTAAATTTCTCTGGTGGGTGGTCATTCGCAGAGACTCCGCCTCCGCACCTCCGGTTTTTTAGTGAAGGTTCGTATATTCTAAGAAAAAAATAAATTAAAATTTTTTTATTAATTTTTGAGATTGTAAGTGGTTTTTGGAAAAAAGCACTTACGAAATGGTAATTACATTTTCCTTCACACTCACAGTTCGCTGAGTAATAGCCAGAGTGAAGTGAGAATGGACTTTGTTTCGGCAGGTTCCAATAAACTCCCATCGCCGTTCCTGAGTTAAGTCAAGCCCGCTAATCTCGTTCTGGTCCTTGCTCCACAGCGGGCGATTGTTGTCCCAGCAATTAGCATAAACCCAGTTGTATTGATACACATTTGAATTCATCAAGGCACTACCCTCCAACCTCGGCTTCATAATCATATAGTCTTCAAGGTTAGCCACAGATACATCAAATTCTTCCTGTCTCGCTCCGTCAAGGGTAGTGTAGAATGAGACAACCTTTCGCTTAGCATCAGCAACAACAGCACCCGTAGCAGACCGCTCATCATTTACATCATTGTCATAAGCGGTATTTACACTTTCAACAGAATGAAACACACTGTGATAAATCTTCTTCAACCTCTGCCCGTGTCCGCGGTCAAATCGCATAATAATGTTTTGGTTTTCAGTTGATTTACCATCGCTAGCAGTTCCAATAGTATTCTTATACACATAGGGATAATCAATATCAAAACTCATACCACCGCCAGCAATCTGGCTTTGAATAGATTGAATGACACCAGGGTTCTGCTCAACAGCAAGAAACAAGTTAAGATTGCTAACAGCAACATCCTCAGCACCAGCAGCAATGTTTCCACCACCACCAGGACTTAGCGGGTCAGCACCAGAATAATAAATCTTCGCAGAACCATTCCAGACAATTCGCATCGTCAAAATCTCAGGAAACATAATAGTTTTATCAAGGGCGAAAATAGTGTTGTAAAGCATACCAAGATTAAGTTTGATTTTAATAGCCATATCACCAGCACCAGCACCATTACCCAAAGCACCAGCAGTAAAATACTTCGCCTCACTGTAAGGCACATTAACAGGCAGTGAAGTTCCAGTTCCAGCCGCGATAAGAGCATCGTTATGACGGCGGGCATTAGTTGAAGGAGGGCCTATAGCACTAGCAATAGCATTTCCATAAACATTCAATGTCGCACGAAGGTGAGCATCAGTGTCAATGCTACCAGCCACAGTCGCAGCACTAGCAGCCTGACCAGCAAGAACAAGATTATCAAATCCAGTTTCCGCCCTACTGTCAGCATTACACTTTTGAAGCATACAGCCAGCACCAGTGCCAACATCGTGGTTTTCAAGTGTGAGAAAGTCTTTAAGCGAAGTCTCAGGCTTCCAAATCATCTTTGTAACATTTCCAACATAGTTCAAATCGCACAGATAAACTCCGCTACGGGTTTGAAGTTGAATCTGTCTAATAGGAGCAAGGCAGTCCATATAAGCCTTGTTGTATTTAGTATCCGTGTCTGGGATAGTGTAAGTAAAACTCAGAACTGACCTAGCCAAGTTAAATGGGCGACTAATAAGGTCAAATGTGCTTTCTTGTCCTCCCGCGGAGGTAATAGTGACATTTCCATTACTGCTTTCTCGCGGGTTAAGCTTATTCAAACGATAAGAAGCACTGATGTAGTCAGTTTTAGAAAAGTCTAATTCGCCTCCGTGTTGTGTGGGCATTTTGTGTAAGTGATTTTTTAAAAGGTCGCTATATATTTTAATATGAGAAAAAAAATAAATTAATTAATTACCTTGATTTGAGTAGATTAAAAAATGATGTAAATAAATTAAAATAATTCGTCTCACGGTAAATCAACAATGTCATTACAATACCCAAACCGTTTAGGTTAATGGGTTGGTCGTTTTCGTCAGTCAAGTAAAACCGATACACATTGCTTGAACTAGTGGATAATCTTTTGCCATACTCACTACCCGACCCGTCGTAAATAACAGAGCCGAACGGGATTTCATTCGCCGTGTATATTTCTTGGAGCACGTGATTATCACCTTCACCAACGAGGTCGCTTTGTAGATACAATGTTTTTTCGCCAGTCAAGATTATGACATTCGGCGACCTAAGTGTATTATTAGCAAAGAAATAAGTAGAGGACCTCTCAAAACCCATAATTTCGTGGACCCTTGTTTCGTCGTCAAAAACAAACCGCGGTTGAATGTTAATGGGATTGTCTGCCACAGTAAATAATAGCTTGCCGTCTTCTGGGTCGGTGTTGGTGTTGTTGCTTGTTATTGTGTATGTGTAGTCATTGGGGCTTTCTGCCGTTAGCACCTCGGCTAGCTTATTTTTTAAGTTGTTCATTGTGTAGTTGCCCTCAGGTATGGTAATCAGTGCCTCGTTGCCATCTTCACTCAGAATAAAAGTATTATAAGGACTGGCGACGGAATAATACGACTTCGGAACATAGATATGAAGTATTTTACAGTGTGTTGGATTGTCTAACCCTTTCATATCAATTGAGTGTGTAAAATCGCTATCTGTGCCGTTTATCCTGTTTTTACTATTGACATAGTAAATATTACTACTTCGCCCACCTCTATACTCCATTTGTAGGAGCTTTTTTTCAAAAACCTCCTACGACCTCAAAAACTATATATAGGAAAATATATTTTTGTTTTAATTACCTACCACAACGGAGGGGGTGCGGGGGACGAAGGCCCCTGCTATATATATGTATCAAATCCGTAGCCGTTTTGGACTTTCAACTCATCCGCCTCTTTTTCTTTTAAGTCCGTCCAACCGCTGGCAAATTTAAAGCGGTTCCCTTTCGCCCGCTCTAACAAAAACCTAATACTATGCCACCCGCAAGTATCAGTTGTATCACTTTGGTTTTTGACTTGATTAACCTTCATAAGCAGGTAAGTGCTCGGCTTACTCTTTTCAATAAGCTGTTTCATTTGGTGTAGAAATAGCTCAGTCGGCTTATAGATGGCGAGCGGGTCGTAGATTTCAATAGTGTCGTCTTTAATGGTGTCAATCCAAACAGCAATCCAATGTGAGCCTGGTTGGTTAGACTTATCCAAGTTCATTATAAATCCATACTTCTTTCTTTTTTCTGGTTTCAGTTTGTTTATTTCGTCGCTGGCTACTGTTCCCAAATACCAATCGTGCTTTTTCATAATGTTGTCTATCTCATCAGTCATTAGTCCTCTGTATGGGCTTCCAGCCCCTACGACCCCTGGATTTATATCTTTCTCATTTTGTGTTTGTGGTTGAATGGTGTCTACATCTATGGTTGGGGTTGGTTGCTCTTCTGTGGGTGGTGGTTGTTGCTCTTCTGTTGGTGCTGGTTGAACTTCCTCGGGGGTTGGTTGAACTTCCTCTACATCAGTGGTGGGGGTGCGGGGGCTTGCCCCTGCTGGTTGTATCTGGAATTCATTTGAAAGTGCTTTATATGTGTTGGGGTCGGCATACATTTTGTTTATTAGAGTATTTACTAATTCTTTTTTCTTTGATTTGGTCTTCCATTCACTTCGTTTCAAATGCTTTTTTATCATCATCTTGGTTAATATTTTTTTAATGATATCTTCCAATTTTTTCGCACCAGTTCCGCCCTGTGCTGTTAGACCTATTAAAGCATTTTCCAATTCTTCAAGTGTCATATCCGGGGTTATGTTAAGTTCACCCTGTCTAACAGCTATGATTTCTTGGATATAGCCTTTGGCCGTTCTGCCTTCAACATCTTTGTTTCCGTGTTTGCTTCCCCTCGTTTTCCACCCTAGTTTTTTTGCTAAACTATTGACACTAATCTGTCTTTTCTTGCCACCACTAGCAAATAGTGTTTGAGCTCTTTCCAGATTTGCTATAAATGCTTTTCTGTCGGATTCCTCCGCTTTCTGGTCTGCTTCAATTGCTTGCTGTCTTAAATCGTCTTGTCGTTGTTTCGCTTCATCATTCCTTCTCTTAATCTCCTCAGCAAATGCTATGGCTTCTTCTTCGGACAAAACATACTGTCGTCCTTTTCTTTCCCTTTGTTTTCTTTCACTTCTTTTTAATTCACCTTTTACTTCATTCAATACTCTTGCTCTTTCAACCAAAGCATCGTTAATCGCATTTTGTCTTTTCATTTCTCCATCAATATTAGCCAATCTTTGAGCTTGTGCTGTTTCGGTCTGTATGAGTGCGAGTTCATTTCTTTTCGTTTCTGCTTCTCGCTCTTCTATTTTCTTTTGTTGTTCTTTTGCTTCTTTGTCTTTCTTTTCTAGCTCGTGTAGGCGGTCATACTTTTCCAGTTTGAGTTTATCTAGCTGATTATTTACCTGATTGCGGTTCTCGTGTTCAAGACGGTTGAATTCGGACTTAATTATTGTAGGGACTCCGCCCCTACGACCCCTCCTGTGGGGTTTGAAAGGGGTATCCCCTTTCATATATTTCAAAAAAAGTTTAACGATTTGAAGTGTTGAAAGGTCATTCGTTTTCTCGCCAAAGTTGAGATATGCTCGTTTGCCTTTCACTTTAATATACGGCTTGCCATCTTTGGTTCTGTATATCCTCGGAGGTCTTTGTTTTCGCGGTTTTTTTACAACCATTGTATATTTTAGAGAAAAAAATTAATATAAGATTTTACATTCGCCTACCGAAACTTAACAGCTCCTCCTCGTTGCTTACCGTATCCTTGCTTCGCCGCAGCCCTCGCTACACGGTCCGCATAAGGCACTCCGACATCGCTGAGAAAAGTAGCACCCTTTGAAATCAATTGGTTCTTCTTGATAAATCTATTAGCATCCAATATGGCTTGTCCGACTTTCTTCCAATTAACTTTCCCACCTGTTTGTTTCTTTTTTCCCTTCTTTCTTCCTCCTGCTTGTGGCATTTTGACTGGGCTTGGATTGTATCCGATATTGTATCCCGCTGGTTGTGAAATAATCACTGGTGATGATGGCATCTATATAATGTGTGAAAAAAAATAAATAATAAAATTACAAAAACCTTTTGTTGAAATTCTGCCTCAGTTCGTCCGATACAGCATCAACATACAAAAAGTTAAACCGTTCTTTTGTCGCCTCGTGGTATTTTTCAATGAAGTATTGAAGGTCGTAGCTGAGGTCTAAATGTTTATATACGAGTTCAATTTTATCCACACTCTGTCCAGGAAAAATGAGTAGGTAGTCCAGCTGTTTAATCGCCTCAGGCTTCATGTCGTTAAGATACTGACTGGACATAATCACCTTTGACTTGAAATGCCTGTTGCGCTTCAATAAATCGCTTACTGATTTATCCCTTAACCCACTACCCAAATCATCTAACACGAACACAACTTCGGGTGTGATGTATTTGCTTGGTCTCTCCACTTTTTCGCCTCCCTCCTGTTTCTTCTTTTCGTCCTCTTTTCCAAAATATAAAAACTTTGGCTTTTCTACTTCCTCTTTACCGTCTTGAACAATCTCGCCCTCTTCTTGCTCTTCATCGGGTTTATTCAGTTTGTCTAACTCGTAATCAATCACAGACAGTCCATCCGTTTTCAAATATGTGTAGATTGCCATCGGGTTTCCCTTCTTCTTGAAGTGCTTAACCATTTCTTTGTAGATGTGGTCCTTGTGTATTGTGCTGGCAATAATGACAATGCGGGTCTTTTTGTCGGCCGTCCTTTTCAGGATTTCAAACAGTGCGGTCGTCTTCCCACTCTTCTTACGAGCGAGAAGAAAAATATTGGCATACGGTTCATCAAATAACTTATATCCTTTTGCCAACTTGTCGCCATCTCCGTTTTGCTTAACTGGTTTTACCTTTACATTATTGATTTTTTCCATCGCTACTATATTTTTATCAACCGAGAAATTCCAAACAAATAACAATTCTTCCAGCTAGTGGGTCAGTCTCAATATTACCGCTGTCTGTTTTAAGCACTTTAAACGAATACTGCCCATCAGTCCAGCCAATATTTCCAAGATTATAACCGAGATTTGAAATGTTTGCCGTGGTGCTGTCGGCGAATGTGCCGATAATTCCAATACGGTCCATATAAAGGATTTTTGTTTTCGTTTCAGTCAAGTCATTATAATAGTGGATAAACTTAACATTCATTCTTGTTGGTGTAAAGCTCATTTGAATGTTTTTGTCAAATGTCTTACTTCCATTGACCCCTCCTGGAAAATCATTACTTAGAAAAATAATCTTTTGGTATTTGAAATCCGTCATTTGCGATTTTTTGTTTCTATATGATGTATAATATATTATGTTATTAATATTATTATTTGTGTGCTCTGTGTTAGGTCGGACAGCCTGTGATTTCTTCATTTTGAATAGAAACTTCAATCAGAAGAAAGAAAATTGTGTTCATTGTATTCAATCTGGACTCAATACAAATTTTACATGTGTCTATATCAATAACGGCTTAAACGATTGTCGGTCATTTAGCGAATCTATTCCTTTAATCTGCGCGGGTGATAGCTCTTGGTATAAAGTGGCTTTATATGAATGTTATTCTATTTAAACATAATATCATATAATATCATAGAAAAACATAACAAACCATAATGCCAGACTACAAACAAGGAAAAATCTATGCTATTAGGGCGCATCGGACTGAACTGATATACATTGGTTCAACAACTCAGACATTATCGCAAAGACTTGTAGACCATAAGTCAATTTACAAACGATACATAAATGGTAAACATTATTATACTACTAGTTTTGAAATAATACAACATGTGGATGCTTATATTGAATTAATTGAAGATTACCCATGTGAAAATGTATATCAACTAAGAAAGCGAGAAGGAGAATTGATTAGACAAACAGAAAATTGCGTCAATAAAAAAATAGAATGTAGACCTCATAAAGAATGGCGGGAACTAAATAAAGAACGATTGTCGCAAAAAAAGAAAGAGTGGTATGAACAAAATAAAGAGCGAATAACACAAAAAAAGAAAGAATACTATGAAGAAAATAAAGAACAAATAAAGAAGTATTCTCGTAAATATTATCGTAAGTATTATCAAAAGAATATGCTAGGATTGGCATCATTTGGTCTTTAATTTAACTTCGGAGATGGACAGATTATACCAATAAGAAGCGTGAGTATGCCTATAAACGTATTAGCGTTCGCGCAACTAATTTCTGGATCGCTCAATCTGACAACACACAAAATGATTATGCTACATATAACTGTCATCTGAACAGCATATTTAATTAATCGTGCATCTGTTCTTTCTTTAAAGCAACAACATCGCCACTCATCGTTTATCTCATGATCTAATTTTTTTTCTTCCTGCTTAATTTGGACATCTAGCACGCGGTTCTTCAACTCGGGTGTCATTTCGCCATCCGCCATATCAATAATAGGTGGCGGCGGGTGTAATCTAGGTGGCATTGATTTCTGCTAACTGGTTTTTTAAGTCTTCTATACTATTAGATAATATTTTATTTTGTTCTGATAAATGTTGAAAAGCACTGACCAGAATTGGTATAAAATCTATATATGATATTCCTTCAAGGTTGCTTTCTCCATCCTCTGCTTTTATTCCGCTTTCGGATACAAATTCTGGAAATATTTTTTTTACTTCGTCGGAGATAAAACCGTGGTTCTTTTTTTCTTTCTTCTCGTCTGTTTTCCAATAATACGAACAGCAGTTTATTTTGGTCAGTTTCTCGCAACAATCCCCGCAGTCTAATGTTTTAATATCTGATTTAAGTCGCCTATCAGACGAACTAGACCAAACATTCGCCCCCGCATTCAACCAAACATAACCTGTATTTGGCTCGCCATTAGAGTTTGAAGTCGTCCAAGCGTGGAGTGCTCCATTCGCGGCAACAATTATACCATAGTTCGTATATCCTCCTGATTTCAAGAATATCTGCGGGTCATAACCATATGTACTTCCTCTTTTTCGTAATGTTAAATTCCCGCTGGAATTCGTTGGAATATTTACTTCTCCCGACGTATTGATATTCATAGCCTCAGACCATGTTATATTGCTTCCCGCCGTTGTCCCCGAATTATAATAAAAAGAGAGTTTGTTGCTTATCTTGTATATTTGAAAGTTTGAACCGCTACTGCCTGATTTCCAATTTCCACCATCCCAATAACAATCAAAATTTAAGGAAATATTGTTATGCGACCAGTTTAATAATTGAAATGTCGGGTAAGCATCTTCCGTTGTTATCGCCTGTAAGTGCGCCCCAGCAATGTTATTCACCGAGCCATACAATTCTAAACCTCCTGTCGACCCCGTGCCTTTCGTTGTATTTCCTATGATTATCGGCTTACCTGACGCTGTTGTTATTTTGTCGCTCGTTGCCAATGTTGTTGTTGATATACCCGCATACGCTGATAACAGACCCGCTGTATCAAGTTCCAGTGCCAGAGACCAAGGAACAGCATTTCCAGCAGTTCTTCCACTATCATACAAAAATCTAAGTTTATTAGCGAGCTTATTTATTAAAAAGTTTGAACCAGAATAACTCGATTTCCATCCCACAGCATCCACATAAGCATCGAAGGCTATATTCGTGCCGTTATGACTAAAATTAAGTATTGAAAAAGTTGGATAAGCATCTTCTGTTGTAATCACTTGTATGTGCGGGCCTGCGGTATTATTACTAGCCGACCCATACAACTCCAATCCAGCTGTCGCGCCTGTTCCTTTCGTCGCTCTACCTATGATTATCGGCTTGCTTAGTGCCGTTGTTATCCCCACATTCGCCGTTATTAATCCTGTATTGTCTATGTTCATCGCCTCAGACCAAGTTATAGCACTTCCAGCGGTTATTCCTGACTTATATCCGAAAGAGAGTGTATTGCTTACCTTTGCTATTCTAAAATTCGCATTCGCATAACTTGATTTCCATCCCGCATTATCTAAATAAGCATCAAAAGCAAGAATTATATTATTATGACCTAAATTGGCTATCGTAAATAACGGATACGCGTCCTCCGTTGTAATCGCTTGTATATGTGGCCCAGAAGTAAAATCACCATAAGCACCATATATTTCTAATCCAGCCGACGGCCCCGTCCCCTTTGTTGTATTGCCTATGATTATCGGCTTACCTATCGCTGTTGTTACTTTAGTGCTCGCGGTTATTGTAGTCCCCGTTATTGTTGTCCCACTTATCGTTCCGCCACTTGTTATATTGTTTGAATTCATGTCTAAGGCTCCATAAAACTTCATACCGCCCGCATTATTAAAACGAACGATATCGGACGACATAAATTTACTATCTGAGAGTTTTGAAATATAAAGTCCTGCTCCTTTTGCGTCAAATGCTACATTAGTAAATACATATCCTCTTTGGTCTACGGTTCCGCTTGAAGCAGTATTTAAAGTGTATAAGAAAGACTGCCAATCTCCCGTTGTCTGACTGAAAAAGATATCTCCTCCATTTTGGTTTAATATCCTTGCCCCATTATATGTAATATTTCCTCCATTAATGATATCCACATTATTAAAATCAGCTTGGCTTAACAAATTTAGTGCTCTTACATCATTTCTACTTCCATTAAATATTTTAATTCCTGTTATTGTTTGGTCTCCTGTTAGTTTAACATTTTGCCCGTCCAATGTATCTACATACCCTTTTGTCGCCCCGTCTGTTGATAATGTCGGAGTTCCAAGGTTGGCTATTTTGCTACTATTACAATCTAGCCCCGAAGCATTTACCCAACCGACAATCGTCCCGTCAATAATGAAACTTATTTTTTTCGCATTGATTTCAAAGTTATAATTTACACCCGTGCCCATATCAAGGCATCCGATAGTTCCTATATTGGCTGTGGAGTTAAAAACCACGAATGTTCCCTTTGTCGTCGCATTCGTTGAATTTCCTGTTATTTCAAGACCGCTACTAAATGTCTTAATTCCTGCTATGGTTTGGTTTCCTGTTATTTTTACGTTCTGCCCGTCTAATGTGTCCGCATATCCTTTTGTTGCTCCGTCCGTTGATAATGTTGGTGTGGCTAAGTTTGTTATTTTTCTGTTGTTCAAAGATAGTGTCGTGCCTGTCGCGGTCGCTATTACATTATCACCCGCATATAAATCAACATATGACCCTGTTATTTGTATTGGATAATAGGCTGCGGTTGCTATTTTTTGTGCCACAATCTCTCCTATATTTGTCGCCGTATCAAAGGCAATACCGATACCATCAAAAGCGGTTGGAGCTGTGGCGCCCCGCACTTCTATTGTTGAAGTAAATTTTTTATTCCCTGCTATGGTCTGGTCTCCTGTTAGTTTGACAACCGAAGTATCAAGTGCTGATACATCCACACCATCAACAAGATTAACATTTGTTATGCTTTGATTTTTCATATCAATCCCCGCACTCGCATTTACCACATTGCTGAATGTTTTGGTTCCTGCTATGGTTTGGTCTCCTGTTAGTTTGACCACAGAAGTATCAAGGGTGGATACATCAATACCGTCAACAAGATTTACATTTGTTATTGAAAATCCTCCCATATTTAAACTGCCCGTCATAGCCGTTGTTCCGTCCTTTGCCAGTTTCGTATCAGTATATGCTTTTGTTGAAGCATCGCCGTCATAGAATGGTGCGGGCAGTCCGCTGATTGCTGTTGTGCTGTTAAAATTTAAAACATTATTTGTCAATGTCATTCCGCCCCCTGTTGTTGGAGCAAAAAGTATGGACGAGCCTACAAAAGATAATGGATAGCCCGTCGCCCCACCCGCTTCCGACGAATAGATAGAGCCCATATTATTGTTGTAATTGAAGAATAACTTACCTGTGTTTAATGGATTTGAGTCTTTTACGGCCACATAAGTAGTAAATGTTTTATTCCCAGTTATTGTTTGGTCTCCTGTTAGTTTTACCACAGAACTATCAAGAGCCGAAACATCAACACCATCAACAAGATTTACATTCGTTATGCTTTGGCTTTTCATATCAATACCCGCACTAGCATTTATTATACTGCTAAATGTCTTAATTCCTGCTATGGTTTGGTCTCCTGTTAGTTTAACCACCGAAGTATCAAGGGCAGAAACATCAACACCATCAACATTACCGACATTTACTATATTAAAACTTCCCATATTCAAATCTCCAAACATCATAGTGAGGCCATCCAATCTAAGAAAAGGTGAGTTTGTATTTCTCCATTGACCCGTGCTATAAATGAGTAATTGGTTATTGGAGGGTGTGCCTGTTATGACTACATCACTTAAAGCATCTATTGACTTGTTTGAAAATCTTGTGTCAAATCTACCATCAGTATAGTATAGATTAGTGCCTTCTTTTATGTCAGTTGTGCTTTTGGTAGCCAGTCGTGTGTCAAATCGGCTGTTGGTAAAATAAAGATTTACGGGGTCAGCATCTTCTGGTATGCGGTCTGTATTTAAGCCGATAATATTCGTGTTCGTTAAGTCTAAATTTTTTATGTCCAATGAGTCCACCGCAATTTCTGATAAGCCTAAGAGCGATTTATATTGACTGCCCATTGTTGTATACTGTCTATGACCGTAGGTTATATATTATCTTAATTAAAATATTATATTTAGGAAAATATAGCAACCCATAGCAAACAAGAATGCCGGGTAAATCTTCGGTAGAAAATCTTAAAATCGCTAATGCGAGGCGAAAGGAAAAGGCTAAGCAAAGGAAGATTGAGAGGGCTAGGGAACTACTAGCGGAGGAAGAGGCTAAGAATGTTAAAGAAATGACCAATGACGAAAAGATGGAACATACGACCAAGAAACAGTTAGCGAAAGATATGATTGATGGCAGAGATGGCGAGAAAAGCGAGGAAAGTAGCTCGGAAGAAGAGGTTGAACAGGATTTCGTAGATATCGTTGCCAGTCGGGTTGCGGGTATAAAATTGAAGACTAAACAGAAGAAGGTGAAGAAAGCGGTAAAAAAGCAAGTGGAAGAGGAGAGTGAAAGCGAAAGCGAAAGTGAGGAAGAGGAACAGCCTAAGAAAGGTAAAGGTAAGAAGACTGGCCGTGTCAATGTCAATGTTTATGCGGGACAACCAGAGAAGTCAAAAAAAGAAAGTAATGATGTTTCAAAGATATTTTTAAAGTTCTAGAAACTACCAAAGATAATGATAAGAATAGTAATTAGCATACTCTGGATTATTATAAGTTAATGCACCTTTTGAATTTCTTATAGCTTTGGCTCTTGCTCTATAATTTCTTCTTCTTTCTTTGTCTAAATGGTTGAGATGTGAAAAAAATCCTATGCGGTCTTTGTAATGCTCATATCTGACATCACCGAAATGAATTGTTTTTCCTTTTGGTGTTGTAGTTGTATATTTTTTATTTTTTACACTTGACTTTGAAAATCTCATATTATATAATGAACAAGATAAAAAATTTACCATTAGATGTTCGTTTACACATTATGGACTACCTATATAATCATCGTATGTATGACTTCACTAGTTGCTATGTGTGTGGATTAACTCTGTGTTTAGCGAACCGACAGATTACAGCCATTGACGATAGTTTTGATTGGTTTTATATGTATGAGTTTTGTTCTAATTATTGTTTTGAACTTGAAAAAAAAGAAAGAGCAATATATAGAGATACAACATTAGGTGTTATTAAGTATTAGATGGACGACCATATACAAGAACTGAAAGAACAACAAGCATTAGAACTACATTACCAAAAAAAACAAAGTAAGAAATGGAATACGATATGGGCTGATAAACCATTGAAACAAGTGTTCGTAGATTTGGCTGATATGTCTAAGTTAAAAGATAAACCAGGTAATAAAAAATATGCCTTTATGTTGGTTTGGATTGACACTAATAGTAGATTTTTAGAAGTTAGACCGCTGAAAAATAAAACTGCGAATGAAGTATATACTGGTTTAAAATCTATTCCATATATTCCAGAAATCATTACAACAGACAGCGGAGGAGAATACAAAGGAGCAGTTAATAAATATTTTGATGAACATAACATTGAACACAGAACAGTTGAAGTAGGAGACCACAAAGCACTCGCAATAGTTGATAGAGTGATTAGAACTATTAGAAGGTGGTTTGATATACTATTTGAAACAAATGGAAACTTTGACTGGGTCTCATACATTGATGATATGGTCAAAGCTTACAATAATCGTTTTCATCCAACAATCAAAGCTAGACCGGTTGATGTATTAAATGGGAAAGCTACTAATAAACAAAAAATTGAAAGAGATGAGAGTATTAATGAATTTGAACCTGGTGATAAGGTAAGACGAGAAGTTCAACGAAATCTATTTTCAAAAGGCGGACGAACTTGGTCAAAGCAGATATATACGGTTTTGGGTAGAAATGGATTTAAGATTGTGCTATATAATAAAGAACTAGTTAGCCCCCGCGAGTTGTTAAAGACCAAGTTTGAAAAGCCAGTTGATGACGAAAACCAAATTCACGAACAAGTCCAAGAGATAACGAAGGAGAAGAAAATAAAGCAACAGTTAAAAAAAGAAGACATACAACCAGAAAACATAATTGAAACTAAACGACACAAAAAGAAAAAGGTAATGTTTGATTTGTAGAAATTTTGCCGGGTCTTGAAATTAACCCGAATATCAAAAAAGGTATTTAGGGGGGTGGCAGCCAACTTCACCTGTAAGAATGCATTCGGGAGTACAGTCTCACATCCACAACTTGTGTCACTGTATTATTTTTTACATATCACATTTTTGGACAAAAACGATAAAATCTCTTTTATATGAACAGATATGTCAAAAATGGCAAACGATAGCAAAATTCAAAACGAAGAGGGGGGGTTGGGCCTTAGAACAACCCACCCTCTCCTTTCTCGTTTTTTTCAACATACTCAACATGTATAAGTACAGCGTGTGCATGGATGCACACTCCCTTATTTACCCAGCCTTCAAAGTTTCCTACCCCTACACTACAACAACATCCAACCACTCACTGCAGTACATAGCTACAACACTAGGCGCTCATCAAGGAAGCATATGTACAACGACTCAACGACCAGCCAGTATAGCAGAGCAGCACAGTAGTAGTAGTAGTAGTAGTAGTAGTCGTAGTCGCAGTAGTAGTAGTAGTCGCAGTAGTAGTAGTAGTAGTAGTAGTAGTAGTAGTAGTAGTAGTAGTAGTACTACTACTACTACTACTACTACTACTAAGTAGTAGTACTACTACTACTAGGCGAAGATAGCGGAGGAGCTAGCAAGACAGCTGCTCAATGAGGACTTTATTGAGAGATCAACATCTCCAATAGTCTCACAACCGAGAATAGTGCCGAAGCCAGGAGGAGAATGACGCCTGACAGTACGCATTTCTTCACTTCAGACAGTGAACGCGGCCACGTGGGCTCGTCACCCCAGAAATCAGTAATAAAACTTTTAATAGTTTCGGTGGAGTATCCAAACGCTTCCCTTTTTTCTTCTCCTACTTTCGCATGGAAACAGTATCCGTTAGTAATATGGACATCTGTTCCTACTCCTTCCGCGAATCTCGCCAACGACGGGCTTCTTTGTGCGACACATATAATCTCCTCCTTTCGCTTCTCGATTAAGTCATCAATAGACTTTTTGTCCCAATGGCATGTCGGAACTGTGACAGTGCACACTTGGGATTCCCAATTGTCGGTCCAGGACAGTTCATCCGGTCTTACGACATGGGGGTGAACGTACACCTCAAGTGCCTCATGTGCCATGACAATCTTTTTGTGATCCGTCGCTAGACTCAGCTCATAAGCCTCATAAGAGTCAGTAGAGTTGAAGGGATCAATATCGTTCTCTTCTCCTCTTTTTACTCCGGATCTCATTTAACCAGGCTCTGGCTGAACATTTGCTATACGTTACGAATGGAAGGGGATCTGGTCGGGCACATCCTGGAAGAACCACGGTCGAGTGACCCGCTAGAGATGTCATTTCTTCTACCGGACGCACTGAAGATCCTTGCCAAGGCCAGACGCAAGATTAATTCCCGTCTAGAAGATATCAAGCGCGCCAAGAGGGAGGTCAAGAGACCGAATAGGCTCCGACACAACCAAGCATTCGACCGGAACCAGCACAAATTTCTCCTCCGTCTCAGTCGCTCTCTCTCTCGCTCTCTCTCTCGCTCTCCTTCTCCTCGGGCATCCTTCCCTCCCCCCCCCTTTCTCTCTCTCTATGTATGTATGTATTTATGTATGTATGAGATTGTATGTATGTATGTATGTATGCATGCATGTATGTATGTATGTATGTATGCATGTATGCATGTATGTATGCATGTATGTATGCATGTATGTATGTATGTATATATGTATGTATTTATGTATGCCTGTATGTATGTATGCATGTATGTGTACAGTCGGTCGGTCAGTCCGTTTCACTTTATTAATATAGTCATTATTAATATTTTTTTTATAAATCAAACTTCAAGTTTGCAGTGTTGAGTCCTAATTCGAAACTAAAAAATAAACAGGTTACGTTTGCAGAGAATTTATTATATAACGTCAACGTTTCCTTCCTCCCTGTTCCACTCTCTCTCTCTCTATCTCTTTCTCACCAGTAACAGTAACAGTAGCATTATAATTTTTTTTAAATGAAATTAACTTTATTTATTTTTTTTCTTTTTTTATTTTTTTTTTATTTCAGGGTTGCTAATAAGAAAAAATTTACGTTTCCAGAGAAGCTACTGTCTCAATGTTTGCAATGTCGCTTCAACGAAGGCATGAAGTTCATGCTGGAAAAGGAAGCAAGTAAGTCCTTGGAAAATCCAAACTACTCAGGTCCACAGTTGATGTCTTCTTTAGAACGACCATCCCCAATTACTTATCCTCAACTATCTCAGGCGGCGTAAGTTTCATTTGGGAATCCTCAACAACGTTTATATTCTTTTTCATCTGAATCTGAATATGAAGTTTTGAAGATTCCCATTGGATCAATGGAGAAAGAATGAGACTCGTTGACACTTATTTTGCTCAAGGCAATCAAGTATCCACGTATCACATCTGATGTTTTACCTACATGCATCTCTGACCACCACCCCATCTACGCTATCTTTCACACCCAAATCGCACATAAGAAAAATAATAATAAAACCCTAAGTAATAAGAGATATGAAGATAAGAAGGAAATAATAACAGAAGAAATAATTAATTAACTTAAGCAAGTTCTTGACCCAGAACTATACATACAGTTATAAAGACAGTGGTAGAAAAGTATGAAAAACGTATAAAGAAACGAAAATGGAAACCATGGTGCAATAATGAAACTAGAGCTATGATTAAGAAGCAAAGGGAACTGTATGAAATAAAAATAGCATGCACAGTTAAAAGTAATAGGATTAATTAATATAAGCATAGAAATAAAACTAACAGAGAGATTAAGAAAGCCAAGAAAGCTTATATGACTACCCTGATGGAAAAACTAAGTCACGACCCAAAAAAACGTATGAATGCGTTGCGTTGAGAAAATCGATCCCACAGACACAGGGTCTGAAGACGTATAGCGTATGCATGGATGCACACTCCCTTATTTACCCAGCCTTCAAGGCGTTCCTACCCCTTCACTACAACAATATCCGACCAATTACAGCTGTTCATAACTACAACACTAGGCGATCATCAAAGAAACAAGTACAGCAGAGCCGCACAAGCACAATGGGATAAGCTGCCAGAACGTCTGAGAGACATCTCATACAAAGCTGAATTCAAAAATGAACTCAAGGCGTATCTCTTACACCTGCAGCAATCCTGACACTGTCTACGGGCCTAAAGAGGGCGTTGGACACTTCATCATTAGATGATACCTGAGTGTGGGACAAGTTAAGCGTTGATCACATCCGCCGGAGTGTGGTTAGACAAACCCCCTTGGGGAGTCACCTCGTGTCTTCCAGCTTTTGTGAGCGCCACCGTTATATATACAACTGAATGGGATTATAATACTTTTAACGTATATTTATACATATATATATATATTATTATATTATATTATATCTATATATATTTACTTCCACCTTTTTTTTTTTTTTTTTTCAGAAGCTAGAACTTTACTTCAATTTCACAACAGGTTAATTTAATTTGTGTATATTTTTTTATTATTAACTTCATATATATATATATGTGTATATATTATATATATATATATAACCTTTTGTCATTTTATTTTACTTTATTTTATTTTTTATTTTTTATTTTATTTTAATTTTATTTTATTTTAATATTTTCAATCTATTTTATTTAATATTTTAATATTTTAATTTTTCATTATTCTTAATAATTTGAGAAGTAGGTCAACAACTAGTTAAATCAATAGCTCTTGAGCTAACGATTTGTATGGATGACCAGAGGTTACATTTCTTAATTTCATTAAATCGAAGGCCTAGGCCTAGTAGTAGTAGTAGTAGTAGTAGTAGTAGTAGTAGTAGTAGTAGTAAGAGATATGAAGATAACAATAATCAATGAACTTAAGCAAGTTCTTGACCCAGAACTAAATAACGATACGCCTAATAATTATGTAAAGAAGATACATACAGTTATGAAGACAGTGGTAGAAAAGTATGAAAAACGTATAAAGAAACGAAAATGGAAACCATGGTGCAATAATGAAACTAGAGCTATGATTAAGAAGCAAATAGAACTGTATGAAATAAAAGTAGCATGCCCAGTTAAAATAATAGGATTAAGTATAATAAGCATAGAAATAAAACTAATAGAGAGATAAAGAAAGCCAAGAAAGCATATATGACTAACCTAATGGAAAAACTAAGTCACGATTCACAAAAACGTATGAATGCGTTGAGAAAATTGATCCCACAGACACAGGGTCTGAAGACGTCGCCCACCCAGCTCCGTGTAGATGATAAGGTTATCACCGACCCCAAGGTATTGCTAATGCACTCAACAGACACTACACGACGGTCGGCTCCAAGGTCAGTGCCCAAATCCCCCAATAACATAAAGTCAGAGAAGAAGAAATAGACCTAAGACAGAGACAACTACCTACCTTGACACTCAAACGCATTTTGCAGGATGATGTAGTCGAGACACTGAAAGCAATAAGCAGAAACAAAGCAGAAGATATAAACAAAATAAAGCCATCCATCATGCAAGACCTTACAGAATACATTGCCCCGATATTAAACCAAGCTCTTTAACAAAGCTACAGAACATAACCAATACCCGGATGCACTAAAAATAACTAAAGTTATTGAAATATATAAAGCTAAAGGTAGAACGCTGCCTGAGCACTACAGACCTATCTCCCTACTGCCGATTATCGCTAAGGTCTTTGATACTATACTAAACAAGTGATGGCACACCTTACCAGGTACGACATCCTCTCCCAAACTCAATATGCTTTCCGACCACACTCGAACACAACAATCACCACGCAAACCATCTTAAATCACATCCAAAACCTCAAACGCCCAGGACGGTGTGTGCTCGCTCTGTTTATCGACCTATCGAAAGTTTATGACACCATCGATCATGAAATACTCATCCATAAACTACGAAATAATACAAATTTTAGCGATAACACCACTGGCTTTTTTTAATCATACCTCACAAAACGATACCAAACCGTATTTACCCAATATGCTCGTTCCTACCCACGCAAGATCACACATGGGATCCCGCAAGGTAGCACACTCTCAACAACGCTCTTCATTCTATACATCAACGATATTATACTCGCACTAACACACGGGAAAGTCTTTTGCATATGCAGATGACACCACACTTATGATTGCTGCTTAGAATAAAGAACAACTCCAAGAACAAGCACAAACTGATACAAATAACCTTGTCCGCTACTTCCACAGACATAACCTAGTACCCAACCCCACCAAAACCACCTCACTATCTTCCACAAGCATGAACAGAAGGTGCAGCTCGACTTGACTATCGACGGCAAGCGGCTCCAACAAGAACGAAAGGTAAAAGTATTAGGTACAATCATCCAAAGCAACCTGTCTTTCCGTGAACATATACAATCTATTGTGTTCCGCCTTCAACCGTTTGTCCAAATGTTTCGTTATGTGAACAGCCTACTTCCAATCCATATCCTCCTCCAACTTTACTATGCACTTGTATACCCCCTACTTATGTATGGTATCTCTATCTGGGGATCTGATGAATACAACACCATTATACATCCACTCATTATCATCCAAAAACGTATAGTCCGTCTGATCTGCTTCAAATCATGGAGAACACCTACCAAACCACTTTTGCCAAACTACGCCTACTCAACATACCTAACATGTATAAATATAGCGTATGCATGGATGCACACTCCCTTATTTACCCAGCCTTCAAGGCTTTCCTACCCTTCGCTACAACAATATCCGACCAATCACAGCTGTTCATAACTACAACACTAGGCGATCATCAAAAAAACACATGTACAACGACTCAAAGACTGACCAGTACAGCAGAGCCGCACAAGCACAATGGGATAAGCTGCCAGAACGTCTAAGAGACATCTCATACAAAGCTGAATTCAAAAATGAACTCAAAGCGTATCTCTTACAGCTGCAGCAATCCTGACACTTTGCCTACGGGCCTAAAGAGGGCGTTGGACACTTCATCATTAGATGATACCTGAGTGTGGGACAAGTTAAGCGTTGATCACATCCGCCGGAGTGTGGTTAGCCAAACCCCCTAGGGGAGTCACCTCGTGTCTTCCAGCTTTTGTGAGCGCCACTGTTATATGTACAACTGAATGGGATTATAACACTTTCAACGTAAATATATATATATATAATATATATATACATATATATACATATATATACATATATATACGTACACACACACACACACACATATATATATATATGTATATTGTAATATATATATGTTATATATAATATATAATATCTATATATATTTACTTCCACTTTTTTTTTAATACTTTTATTAACTTCATATATATATATATAATATATATTTTATATAATATATATTATATATGTATATATATACACATAGTTTTATATGTTTATATATTATATATATACATATTATATATACATATATATAACCTTCCCTTTTATCTTTACTTTGATAGTTTCAATCTATGTTATTTTACTTTTAATCTTTAATATTTTTAATAATTTAATTTTTATTATTCTTAATAATATGAGACGTAGGTCACTATCTAGTTAAATCAATAGCTCTTGAGCTAACGATTTGTATGGATGACCAGAGGTTGAATTTCTTAACTTCATTAAATCGAAGGCCTAGGCCTAGTAGTAGTAGTAGTAGTAGTAGTAGTAGTAGTAGAGTAGTAGTAGTAGTAGTAGTAGTAGTAGTAGTAGTAGTATATATATATATATATAGTACTGAGTGAGAATATAACTCTTTCACCATATATATACATCTACTACTACTACTACTACTACTACTACTAGGCCTTCGGTTTAATGAAGTTAACAATTTAACCTCTGGTCGATCCATACAAATCGTTAGCTCAAGAGCTATTGATTTAACTAGATGGTGACCTACGTCTCAAGTTATTAAAGATAATGAGAAATTATTAAAAAAAATTAAAGTATTAGTAGTAGTATTAGTAGTAGTAGTAGTAGTAGTAGTAGCAGTAGTAATAGTAGTAGTAGTAGTAGTAGTAGTAGTAGTAGTAGTAGTAGTAGTAGTAGTAGTAGTAGTAGTAGTAGTTGTAGTAGTAGTAGTAGTAGTAGTAGTAGTAGTAGTAGTAGTAGTAGTAGTAGTAGTAGTAGTAGTAGTAGTAGTAGTTATATTATTATTATTATTATTATTATTATTATTTTATTTTATTTTAATATTTTTAATCTAAGTCATGTTATTTTAATACTTTAATATTTTGATAATTTCTCATTACCTTTAATAACTTGAGACGTAGGTTACCATCTAGTTAAATCAATAGCTCTTGAGCTAACGATTTGTATGGATAGACCAGAGGTTAAATTGTTAACTTCATTAAACCGAAGGCCTAGGCCTAGTAGTAGTAGTAGTAGTAGTAGTAGTAGTAGTAGTAGTAGTAGTAGTAGTAGTAGTAGTAGTAGTAGTAGTAGTAGTAGTAGTAGTAGTAGTAGTAGTAGTAGTAGTAGTAGTTAGTAGTAGTAGTAGTAGTAGTAGTAGTAGTAGTAGTGGTAGTAGTAGTGGTAGTAGTAGTAATAGTAGTAGAACTAGTACTAGTAGTAGTGATAGCAGTAATTAAATTTAAAATAGGACGGCCTTGGCGGAAACTAATGATGAAGCACGTGCACGAAAATTTTTTGAA